>JAABKJ010075445.1:139053402-139309428 GCA_011634705.1 Andricus grossulariae
TCCGTGTAATGTACACTGAAAAAAATTTCTTGGGGAATATTCCCCAAAATTGTGTTGACGCTAATTTCCACACATTTTGTGGAATTTTCCCCAAAGTTTAGTAGGGAAAATTCCCCCTGTATCGCGCACATGCGCACTGGCGGTTGCCATGTCAACGATGTCAACACGCGTTGAAAGTTTTGAACTTGTGTTTCGAACATTTCTGTGCTGCTGTATTAGTATAAAGTTTTTATACATAAAATATAGAATACCTTCCTTACGTAATCCATAAATCATTATTATAATGTGATTTTAGTACTTAGACTTTCTAGATACTTTTTGTATTTTTGATGCCATTTTCCTTCTCGTTTTTAATTCAGGAACGTGATATACACCCAACCAAATAAAAACACAAACGAAAATAACCTGCGTATGCATCGAGATGTCAAAATATAACGTAGGGAGTGGATATAACACATGACTGCAAAAACAGCTCTGCGCATGTGCACCATACTGAGACCAAGTTTTCATTCGTGGTAAACATTAACGAATTCTTGAACATCGCTCGTCCCACCTCTGCTCACCAAACACATAGAGTGATACCACTCCTTACTATTCCTTCGTGTTATAAACCTAGATGCGGTACGGGGTGTCAGAATGGGAGAACTATATATATAGGACATCACATTGTCTGTCATATCGAGAAGGGTTCGAATTTTTTTACGAGAACCGGTTCTCGGCTCCGGTTCCGGTTCTCAATCACTAGCATGGTTCCAGGAACCGAGGAGCCGAGTCGTACCAGGACCCGATTCCATCGGTTCTTCATGCCTCTCTTAAACTGCGCATGTGTGTAAAAGCCCGCGCTCACTTAAACTTGAGTATTATTAAACTTATTAATTAATTTATCTATCAATAACTTATTATTGATTAATTTATTCATCAACTAAGACATTAACTAAATACTAAAAATGAAGTAAAACAGTGCAACAAATGGCAAATTGTGTTTAAATCATTTTATTACCTTTATTTATTTTCAATGTGAACTATTTTAATGTATATCCGTACAGGACCGGGATATTTCAGTATATCACATTCATTTCTAAAGATACTTTGTGGATATCCTACAGATATCTTCTGGATATCAAAACAAGGCAGCTGTTTATGTATTCCTGATACCCATGAGATATCCTGGGATGTTTTTCGGACATTAAAATGCGAAGCGTAAGATATAAAGAAAAATACAATATCTCACTTGGACATTTGAATATCCCAGAAACGTCCAAAGATTAGTGTATCCCAGGAATATAGAAATTTCAGCCTTTGTGCGGATATTCTGCGGATTCTGATATATATCCACATGAAATCATTAGATGTTAATTGAATATTTAGAAATATCCCGGTGCTATACGTGTAACATAATTATATTACACTGTCATTAATAACGAAGTAACACATTTTGTTTACGGGAAAGTGGTTAACGTAACGCAGAAACTAATATGAAAATAAAGAAACACGGGCGTTATTTGTTGTAATCACCGTGCCCCGCACTGCCACCATATCCCACTTTCCTCTACTATGTTTAATTTACATTTGTTATTAAAAAATGTTTTACATTTCTACGTTAAAGTTTTTTTTATAAATTTTATATTTTGATATTTAAAACTTTAAATTTCAGCATAAGCTGAAAAATAAAACTTTAAATATCAAAATATAACATTTATAAAAAAATATAGTTACCAAACCAAAATGTCCTTTCTATCGATGACAAAAGTACGAGCTGGTTAACATGTTTGCCGAAGAGCCTGTTTCGCAGCTTGGATACTATTAAGCCTGCTTTAGAGAAAAGCCTCTCCGGCGGAACTGATGTTGCCAGAATCGGCAAATATTCCATCGCCACTTCATAGAGGTGGGGATATTGAGGCCTCATATTCACCCATTCCTCGTAAGGGTTTGTTTCCTGTGGAACGACCGGACGATTCAAATATTGGCGAAGCAGTTTCTTGAATCTGGGATCCAAGATCGTCGCGATGGCAGCCATTTCCACCTTTTCTACCGACTTTTTCCCACAATAAATAATATGTCCAGCGTTTAAAACACGTTCGCCTTCGATAAAATTACTCTTCGTTGGGGAAGAATTAGCGAAAACACAAATTTCACCCAGGGAGAGCTTCATTTTTTTAATTATTAAAGGTTTTGTTCACACATAACACTATGTTAATATTCAAAGCGTTTCGTCTGCTTCCGCCATCTTGCGATCGCAGAGCCATGAGTTCGGTTCTCAATCCTTTTCAATCCCCTCTTCTCTATCTCATCCTATCCTTTATCTATCCACGTCAATATTCTGCTATCTCTCTATCAATCAAAATTTCGTCTATCTTTTGCGATCTCTTTGTTAATCTAAATTCACGTCTATCTTTTTCAATCCCCTCTTCTCTATCGCATCCTGTCCTTTGTTCATCCACATCAACCTGAAGCTTTTTCCGCTAAGGGGCTAAAGGTAGAGAAAGGGATAGAAAATTATTGAGATTGGGGATAGGAAAAGATAGCAGTTTAGGGATGCAAAGTGACCCATTGAGATATAATAGTTCTATCTCTTCCTATCCCCCAATCACTCACTCTCTCCCTCTCTCTCTCTTTCAATCTTTCTACTTCCAGCAGGGACCGGATGAAGATTACAATTTGCTTTTTCTGTGGACACTTGCATCTTCATTTGTGTGGGAACTCAATTCGGCTTATCCTGAAGATTTTGTGACGCTGACATGATGCGGGAGGATCTTGAGTTGATGTGAAGGGAGTCCTTAATTAAGAAAGTTGAGTTGCCACAACTGTGGGTGTAAGATTGCTACACGAGGAGCAAAAGGATGACGTTCGACCATCCTTATAAGGGTCGCTTGATACCATGTACGAATATAAATTCGGCCATTATCCAGTGATTAGTTCGCCAAGGGGGTGGTTATTCTCACTACACTGACTTCTCTGCTAAGATCTTTCAGCCCTTACGCCACGGTACAAAGGGTTCGTTAACTTTGCGATTGCGTAAATGAGTGTTTACTTTGGTGTAAACAGCCCATTAGAATTTCAAGGAGTGGTCTCTAGTCTCTACGTGACTGCATGATGAAAACGCAACTTCATGCTTTCGACTCAACTGCTAATACATTTTGACGTTTCGTTATATTGTTCTTCCTTCAGCACACAAGGTCCTTTAGTTGCACAAGATCCTTTAGTTGCGCAAGATCCTTTAATTGCACAAGATCATTTAATTTAAACAAAATATTCTCTGCACGTAACAAAATTCTTGACTTCAATTAGAACACATTCGATAAAGGGATTAACTTTTCGCTATATTGTTATTCCTTCAGCTGAATATATATTTATATTGTTTAGAATGAGATCAACATCAAGACTAGCTTTGTATCCTTTAGTTGCACAAGATAATTTAATTTGAATAAATATTCCCTGCAGATAACAAAATTCTTGACTTCAATTAGAACACATTTGATAAAGGGATTAAATTTTCGTTATATTGTTATTCCTTCGGCTGAATATATATTTATATTATTCAGAATAAGATAAACATCAAGATTAATATATATCCTTTAGTTGCACAAAATCCTTCAGTTGCACAAGATCCTTTAGTTGCACAAAGCCCTTTGGTTGCACAAGATCCCTTCGTTGCACAAGATCCTTTAATTGCACAAGATCATTTAATTTGAACAAAATATTCTCTGCATGTAACAAAATTCTTGACTTCAATTAGAACACATTCGATAAAGGGATTAACTTTTCGTTATATTGTTATTCCTTCAGCTGAATATATATTTATATTGTTTAGAATGAGATAAACATCAAGACTAGCTTTGTATCCTTTAGTTGCACAAGATGATTTAGTTTGAATAAATATTCCCTGCAGATAACAAAATTCTTGACTTCAATTAGAACACATTTGATAAAGGGATTAAATTTTCATATATATATATATATATATATATATATATATATATGTATACCAGGTGTTTTTTTAACATGACTTATCGAAATATCTCAATAAATACGCATCATATGAAAAAATATCCGTAATAGAAACTTCTTATTTTCGAGGGGAAAAGCGACTTTGAACCAACTTATTCCACCCCACCTCCTCGGGAGGAAGCGGGAGGTGTAAATTTGTATTTTCAAATGGAAACCCCAATTTTTTATCACAGATTCAGATCCTCCTTTATGAAATACGTAAGTTTTATTCGACAAAATTTTTTCGATCTACGAAAAAAAATCACCCCCCCCCCTGCCACCTTGGGGGCTGGGGTGGGGAAAATTGGTTCAATATCTCTTTTCCCTCGAAAATAAAAAGTTTTCATTACGAATATTTTTTTCATAGGATGCGTATTTTTTTCAACATTTCGTTGTCTCAAGTTAAAAGAAACACCCGGTATATAATTACAAACTGAAGGTTAACAACCACCGCCGGGTTCCACTGGGAGCAACTGCCATCTAAAAAATGACATCGGCTCCCAATAGGACCGCGGTAAATCCCACTAATGGCCGCGTCTCACAACCGTGAGATGGGTAGTCACAGGACACGATGAAATCACACCGACAGACCGCGTCTCACAACCGTGAGATGGGCGGTCACAGGATACGACGAAATCACAACGACAGGCCGGTGAAACCCTCGTGTGTTTTAAAGACACGAAGCGACCCAAGGATGACAGCTTTCTGCATCCATCTCGCAAGTGCCGTCGCATATTTTCGGCACGCGGGTATGGCTTTAAGGCTACGAACCAGTGATAGTTTCGTACCTCCGAGAGCACCTATCACAAGTCTCAGCTTCCTGCTCCGCGGCTTTCTAAAGGAACGCTCCTTCTCCAACCATCTCGTGATTCCTGACCACTTTTAGGAGGGGATCTTTTCCATTTGCAACGATGAAAGCTGTACTCAAAACAATTCGGTTATGAAGACACTGGAGACTCAGAAGTCCGCGTCCGCCTTGACAGCGTGAAATGTATAATCGCGGAACTGACGAATTGATATGCAAGCTTTTATTCATATCCATGGTCTTACGTGTGGTGACATCAAGGGCCTTAAGTTTGTTCTTCGTCCATTGAACCATCCCAAACGAGTAGAGTAGAACCAGGACGGCAAGCATGTTAGTCGCAGATACCTTGTTCGACGCCGACAGATGGGAAATCCAAATCTGTCGAAGAAGATGCTTGTATCAGCTTCGGAGAGACTCCTTTACTGATGTTACGTTCTAAATGCGGCTTTGAGGCATGCCCAGGTATGTATAGGTCTCTCCAGTGTCCAGATGTCTAATAACACTTATATCCACAAGGTCAGGGTCCTTGGGAACGCCAACAATCTTTCCGTTCTTCAGATGAATTTTTGCACATTTATCCAATCCAAAGTCCATCCCAATCTCTCCTGTGTAATTCTCGACGATATTTATGACAGTTTGAAGTTTGCCTTTGCCAGAGGCATAGATCTTCAGGTCATCCATTTAAAATACGTGAGTGACCTCATGCTCGCGCTGGTTAGTGTCGCCACAGAGGTATGCAGAAGAATTTCGTAGTGCGAGAGATAGAGGCAGAAGTGTAATGCAAAAAAGCAAAGGGCTCATGGTGTTGCCCTGAAAGACGCGTCTCTGGAAGGTGACGTTGTTCGTTGTCACACGATAATGTCCAGATAAGATAGTAAATCTAGATTTCCAAAGAGGCATCAATCTCTCTATGCATCTCACTATGTGTGGATGTACCTTCAATCCTTCCAACAGACAGATGATAAGTCTATGAGAGGTTGAATCGAAACCTTTTCGGTAGTCAATCCAGGCCATTGACAGGTTGCGTTGATGGGCTGCAGCGTCTTTACAGACACACCTGTCAATTATTCAAGGAATTCATAGAATTCAAGGAATTCATAGAATTCAAGGAATTCATAGAATTCAAGGAATTCATAGAATTCAGGGACTGCATAGAATTCAAGGAATTCATCAAATTCCACGAATTCATAGAATACAGGAAATGCATAGGATTCAAGAAAATCATGGCTTTTAGAGAATTGATAGAATTAAAAGTATTCAGGTATTTCAAAGAATTCACAGAATTTCCGGAACGCTTAGAATTCCAGGAATTCAAGCAATTTAGAGCATTTGAGGAATTTATAGATTTCAAGGAATTCATCAACTTCAAGGATTTCATAGAATTGAAGAGATTCATAGAATTGAAGAAATTCAGAGAATTCGAAAAATTCATTGAATTCAAGGAATTCATAGACTTCAAAAATTCATAGCATACAAGGAATGCATAGAATTCAAGAAATTAATCAAAATCAAGGAATTCATAGAATTCAAGGAAGTCATATGATTCAAGGAATTCATGGAACTCAAGAAATTTGTAGAATTTGAGGAATTTATAGAATTTAAGGAATTTATAGAATGCAAGGAATTCATAGAAATGAAGGAATTCATAGAATTCAAGGAAGTCATAGAATCCAAGGAAGTCATAAGATTCAAGGAAATCATGGAACTCAAGGAATTTATAGAATTCAAGGAATTTATAGAATTCAAGGAATTTATAGAATTCAAGGAATTCGTAAAATTCAAGGAATTCATAGAATTTGTGGAATTCTTAGAATTCAAGAAATTTACCGGATTCAAGGATTCATAGAATTCAAGAAATTCATAGAATTCGAGGAATTCATTGAATTCAAGGAATACGGGAAATCCAAGAAGCTTAGGAGTTTCAAGGAATTCATATAATTTAAGAATTTCTGCGAATCCAAAGAATTCATAGAATCCAATTCTTTTAAAGATTTTGGGAAATTCATAGAATAAAAAGAATTCATGGAATTCAAAGGATTCATGAAAATGGAGGAATACACCAAAGTCAAGGAACTTAGGAATTTTGAGGAATTCACAGAATTTGAGGAATGCTTAGAATTCAAGATAATCAAAAAATTCAAGGTATTCATGGAATTTAAAAAATTCATAGAATTCATGGAATTCGAAGAATTCTTAGATTCCAAGGAACACATAGAATTGATGGATTTCAAGAAATTCTTAGATTTTAAGGAATTCAGGTAATTCATGGAATTTATGGAATTTACTGAAATCAAGGAATTCATGGAATTAAAAGAATTCAATGAATTCACAGAATTCTTGGAATTCAAGGAATTCAAGGAAGTCATAGAATTCAAGAAATTCATAGAATTCAAGGAATTCCGGAATGAATTCAAGAAATTTACGAAATTCAAGGGATTCGTAGAAATCATGAAATTCATAGCATTTAAGAAATTTATAGAATTCAAGGAATTCATAGAATTCAACCAATTCATAGAATTCAAGGAATTCAAGGAATTCATAGAGTTCAAGGAATTTATAACCTTCAAGGAATTTATAACCTTCAAGGAATTTACAGAATTGAAGAGAATTATAGAATTCAAGGAATTTAGAGAATTCGAAGAATTTATTGAATTCAATAAATTCATAGACGTCAATAAATTTATAGCATTCATGGAATGTATAGAATTCAAGAAATTTATAGAATTTGAGAAATTTATAGAATTCAAGGAATTCCTAAAATTCAAGGAATTCATATAATTTGTGGAATTCTTAGAATTCAAGAAATTTACCGGATTCAAGGGATTCATAGAATTCAAGAAATTTATAGAATTCGAGGAATTCATTGAATTTAAGGAATGCGGGAAATCCAAGAAGCTCAGGAATTTCAAGGAATTCATATAATTTAAGAATTTCTGCGAATCCAAAGAATTCATAGAATCCAATTCTTTTAAAGATTTTGGTTTTTCACGAATAAAACAAAAACTGCGCGTCCTATCAAAAAGTGATTAATAACAAATTTGTAGATCTTTTTTGGGTGCACGATTGTTTTTGTTCATTTTCATTTGTATCTTGCATGATTCCACCGCAAAATGGAATTTTTAATTCTTAATTATTGTTTTGTGCGAACAAAATTAGATTTTTCGATTTTTCGAAAAAATTCCAAATTTTGTCGTGATAATCTTGTAGCGCTCTCAAAAAGAAACGTTTTTCCCCTCAAGACTTTTTTTTTCATATTGCGCCTTGTTCGGCTTAAAATGTTAATTTGCGTTTGTTTTTTTGGATTTGGAAACTGCTATATCTCTTATAAATTTCTTTTAATCGAAAAATATCATTGGGATAAATTGTTTTTGTTCCTGAGGACTACTAATAACTGTACAGAGAATTTTCAAATCATGAAAAAAGGTGGTCTCAAAAATGTTCAAAATGTGCTCACTTTTGGAATTTTAATCCAAAATAGCTGATTAACGAACTCGTTCTTTCTTTTTAAGCCTTCAAAAAGTGTGCCAAAGCACAATCCAATCTGAATTATAATTATCTTTCGAAAGTTTTCGTGCCTACACGATACTGCAGACTACAGACGAGAGACTAGACTACCGACGAGAGACTAGACTACAGGCTACAGACAGACAGACGGACAGACAGACAACTTCGTAAAAATCGTTTTTTTCTGGCTCAGGGTGTCTCAAAACGTGGAGAATTGATGAAAACCGACTAATTCAAATTTTACATGACACCAATACCTTGTCATTAGGATGAGAATGTAAAAATATACATTATTATTCTTTTACTCAAAGTGCATTATTATAAATGTTAAGGACTAATTCGCGTAGGTTTAACGAGTCAATTCTAGTAAAGTAGTCTCCGAAAAATGAGGGACTTGAAAAAGGAGATGGACTAGTCCAAAAAACTGGTGACGACTAGCCAAGCTTATGAAAAATATTTGACTAGTCATCCTGAATTTCGGGACGAGAGACTTCGTAGAAAATTTGCGAAAGTTATATTTGTATATTCTAAAAGAATTGCGAACTTTTGAAGAAAATTGTTCAACAATTGTCGTTTGTTTATTTTTAAAACAATATTTTTCAAACCATATATTTTCTTGTTTCCAGAAGCAAAAGAAGGGGGTTTCCGTATCTTTATTGTGACTTCTGACCTTTTACCAGTATGTACATCATACAAAGAAAAGTTATGTTTAAATTTAAGAAATTGTTTCTTTAAACCAGTTTTTTAATTAGAAGTAAAAGTACCTTTAAAAAAAGTAAAAATGTGTTTAATTTTAAATAATACGGCTTTTTTTCTTTTTTAAATTAAAGAAATAATTTGCTTGATACTATTTTTTTAATTGAAAAAAATTGATTTAAATAAACTACTGGCTAAAATTTATGAAATAATTGTAACATTTTCAGCTTTATTTAAATAATAAGAAATCAATATTCTGAAACTTGTATATTGCTAATTCATATGACCCTTGATCATGATCATACTTCGTTACCTCCACTAACACAATTTCCTGCTTCAAAATTGAAAAACAAGAGTTATTGACACACGCAATCTATTTCACCTTACCTTATTCTTTTCATGAATAATCACTTTATTGCTTGTGTTCTCACAGAAACGACAATGTCAATGTGTCAATGTCACGCTCACCATTTCATATTGATAATAATCGCCAACAAAAGTGCACTAATTGATTAGTAATTAAGATCACTGACGAATATGGCCGCTAAATGATTTACAAGAATTGAATTTTTTCGTAATATATTAATTGCTCTTTATATTGGTGAAAGAAAATGTGATTTAAGTACATAGTGAAAGAGAGGGGGAGAGGGGTAGGGAGAGGAAGAGGGAGAGGGAGAGGGAGAGGGAGAGGGAGACGAAACGCCGGTAGTCAGAACGACAACCTTACCAACTCTTCGGAGTCAGCTCGAAGACAGATTCCTACCCTTTGACGCCGTGTCATTAAGGAATGCTCTCGGTGGCTATGACGTGCGAGGATGGAAATCTACTTCACCAACATCTCGTAGGTTATAAACGGTCGGCTTTACATCGACCAGCGAAAGGTTAGTTTCACGCGCGTACAACTGTTGGTGGGAGACAAACTTTCGCCTCGAGGAGCGCGTGAAAGAAGGGTTGCCAGCTTATAAAATTCATGTACTCCAGCTGATCAATCATCATCGTCATCATCGTCATCAAAGGTAATGATGCACAGTTACCGACAGTTTACATCAGCTGTAATATCTGAATTTTATCAGTTGGCAACCCTTCTTTCAGACGCTTTCCGAGTGTAGCGTCTTGCTACTTTTCAGTGTAACGAGCGGAACTCAATTTACGCGCGAAAAGTTCGAATATTCAAAATCTGATTTGAGAATATTCCTTCAAAAGCTTTAAATTCAAATAAAATGCAGATAAAGTCTGTTTCCGCAATTAAGGGTTTAGAAAACCAACTCCAGCGATGAAATTTCCTTCTGAAAATCTTCTTGAATTGAAAATAATTAGTTGAATTTAAGGGTTCTTTTGAAATGAAAGACTGCTAATTTTGAAAGTAAATTAAAAAACAAATATTTTAATTATCTGGTCCTACAGAATTTAACTTTATAAGAATGTTAAGTTTTGATTTTCAAGATAACGAAAGAGCTGCTGCTGTTTACCAGATTCTTGTGATCTTGTCCTTCCTCGTCGGAAGCTTCGATGCCGTCGCAGCTGTCCTCACCTCTCCCCACACATGCATACATTCTTTCATTAGACGTTGGTCCTAATCCCTGAGTCCTATCAAAACTTAATATTTTCGAGACACTTTTCATATCGGTTTATTTTATTGCTGAAACTGGCGACTCTATTTCGACGGTTCGAAAATAAGATCTCAATTATACATCCTTCTGTCAAAAGTTATTTCCTCTTTTGTAAAATAAGTATAATGCTAATATTTAATTTTAATTATACATTTGTTCACATTCATCATACTATTCTCGACATTTTGTTTAAAGAAAGAATTCTTTATCGGTAAAGATCCTTTTTCATGCCGACTTGCCCGACTGTTGCTTGCCAATCTTTTTCTGGAAATATATTTTATTTCTCAATTGAAATGTATTCGCTTTTTAATTCAGTTATTTCAAATCATAAAACTGTGTATTTTATGTCACCGACGGTGCTGTTCGTAGAGGCATGAATCCGAATTATATCCGCTCATTACGTCAGAAATCGAACAGCACCATCTGGACGCCAGAAGTAAAACTAAATTCAAATTCAAATTCAAATTAGAAGAATATGGATTTTACCGCAAAATTGGAAGATTCCTCCTTCCTATGTTTTATAAGTTAATAATAAATATAATTAACCATCAAAGTGATGAATTTGGATGAGTGGGTTGATTAAAATTAACTGAATGTCTAAGGCCAAACAGCCGCTTAAAATTCGGTTTAAAACTGAGCTCGTAGGGATGATTCAGATTGTGAAATTTTAAATCAGTTTTAAATAAAAGCTTATTGGTGGATGATGTCGACATGAATTTTGTAATTGGTTGGGAATGTCGATTTTTCTCGAAACTTTTTCTAATAAACGTGTTACTCCTCGGAATTATTTAGATCACGTTGGACTTAGAAAATTTTACACGAATAGCAAGTGTGACAATCGTGAATTATTCATTCACTTTACAGAAACTAAAACTTTAAAAAGGGATATCAACGATGATTTTAAATAATCATCATGACTGCTTCGAAAACTATTTTATTTGATCTAGTTGACTATTTTTCTGATGCTGATTATCAGTCCTTCCAATTGTGTAGAGTTTAAAATTGGATTTTTTTTAATTTCCCCCCCCCCCCCCCTCCCCCCCCCCCCCCAATACCACCTTTATAATGTACCGGGCGAGTGACCTGACCGAGGTGGCAACCCTAACAGCACGACTTTCCTAAATGCTTGCGGTGGTCGTGGTTTGCGCTCGGATTGATAAGCTCAATAATCGGGTTCCTACATTCCATCTCAACTGTTGGCAAGCGGTAGCCCTCGGGAGAGGTTTAATGCAGTTTCACTTTCCCCTGACCAAACTGTGAGGTATATGGCAGCGAGTCTAATAAAGCAAACTACAAAGACCATGTAATCCCCCCCCCCCCCTATAAATGTAAGGTCCCTCTTACGATAGAAGCATACGTACAATGCATAATGGGTTGCGACAGGCTTAATTTGCTCGATTACAATATTACAATTTGTTTCAAAAATATATTATTTTTATTTTTCAATAATTTTATAAAATTACAACTTGAAGTAAGAAAAATGTAGCGTAGGTACAAAGTAGGCACAATAAAAAAATGATAAATTATAAGGAAATGAAATGCGCTTCCCGCATCAAAAATAAACTCAAGGACAGCAAGAGAAATAAGGTGAGTCATCAAATGTTGGAAAGTAAAAAAAAAAATAAACTCCAAGTGCGTTTCGACCAGTTAATGATGGAACACTCTTAGTCTTAGCTTTCATGAGTTCGAAGTTTAGAAATTCACACTCGTAAGTAATCACCTGTTTTGCGCACTTATATCACAACTAGCCATAATTTGCAGCGTGGTGCTTTGCTTATTTAAGGATCTTCACTGGAATTGCTCCAGTTCTGATAATTTTGTACGGATGTCTCGATGCTACCAAAATACGGAAGGCATCAATAGATTGATGTGGAGTAAATGCAGAAATGAAGCTGAATCTAGCAACCACTTATTTTGTTATAAATTTTAGGTTGGTATCAATGAGTTTAAAAAAATACGTGGCGCCTGCGCTTTGGCAATGTTGATATTTGCATTCTCCCTAAGACCCGTTTTACATTTCTCTAAAATATGTTCAAAATTCCCATATTGTCAGACAGATTTATCAAGGGATGATAATGTTTTCACTGGTCAGACTCAAAACCATGTTTTTACACCAATCCTGATACTAGAATTCAATGCTACTGACACCATTATTTTCTGAACTTACTTTATTTTATCTCTCTTTTTATTTTATACAATAATAATTTTAATGATAACTCAGTTTGACTACGCGAAGGAGGTAATTTTCGACCAAGTCGGAAATGAAAATATATTATTTATTTTTAGCATTTTAACGTATATTATTTATCTGAAATTTCCAGAAATTTGAAATAATGTTTTCACTTGTCAGACTCAATACAGTTTTTTGGGAACAATTCTAATATTGGCTTTTAATGTTAATGGGACTTGTTGAAATTTATTTAAATTGCGTTACAGCGAAACGTGTCATTGGCCCAGTGCCAGCAATTTGACCAAATACTTTTGTTTTCAAGACACCAAACAATTTTTTGGAACCAACTCCGATACTGTAGATTTCAATGATACTGGGACTTGAGAAATTGATTTAAATTCCATTACAGTAAAATGTTTGGTGGCATAGTGAAGAGAATCATGGGAGCTACTCTAAGAGTTATTTTCCTGGTCGTTTTAGGAAGGGATATACCATTATACGTTGATTCCTTTTCGACATGACCTATTTTATTTTAAACAAATGTACTACAGTATGCATCCTCATCTCCTCACATTTCTTTCTCTTAACGTTTTAGGAAATAAAATCCTACGCTGCACAAGAAGAGCATAAATGGAAAAATTGATCAAGACGGAACAATAGAAATTATCAGGGTGGCCACTATTTTTTCAATTTTTGTCTCTCGGCTTTCTCCCGGTTAATATTCGTGATTTCTCCCGGTTTACCATTTTCTCTTAGAATAGAGTGAGAAAGTCGCAGTTTTTTCTTAATTTTCCTATTTTTGGTCTATTTTGAAATTATCGTGAGACTAATTAATTCGCATTAACAGGCCTAATTTTTTTAACAATTTATTATTATCAATAATATTCTCGTTGAATAATGTTAGAAAGTTGCGTTTTTTTTAATTTTTAATTTTGGCAACCTTTCACTTACAGCGAGGTGATAATTAATGCAATTCAGCAAAAATAATTGTTTAAACAAATTATTATTGTTTTTAACTATCTTTATCTACATTAATGCTAGATAGTTGGCAAGTTTTTCGGAAATTTTCAATTTTTTTCTACTTTTTCCTTAGTGATATAATAATTAATGAAAGCTAACAAAAATAATTGTTTAGGCAATTATTTTTGTTGAATCTTATTGATTTTTTATTCACAAAATTTAAGAATCTTTTATTTAAGATTCGGTTTAGACTTAAATTAACGTCTTAATAGGCTAAGAAATTCTTCCTTGTAGGCGCTCGACGCCTACTTTGACGGTTATAAAAAGAGGTAGATACAACTTACATATTTCAATTTATCGAAGGTTATTTTGAAAAAGGTTCAAATACAGTGTGCAATTTGTTATTTCAAGTTATTAACCGAGAATTCGCGAGAAAAATGTTCAATCAAATATATCTTTTCGCTGGCTCGTGTCCTCGCCAAAACAAAAATTATACCATGCTTGCATTTCTCTCATTGCTTTCTGAGAAAATGCAGATTCAAATAGAACACTTGTACCCTGTACGTTGACACTCTTATTGTCAATGCGATTGGAATTTCGGAACGTACGGCCAAAAAAAAGAAAAAATTGGAACGCATTGAATCAGTTGATGAATATGTCGAAATGATAAGAACCGCGAGAAATCCACCGTTCACGATTGTTAGACAGGAAGAGCTACACGTTAAGGATTCTGAAGAAGTAATAAAAGCAATTGTAAAACTTCCAAAAATGTAAAGATCAGCCAAGCCGTGAGAATAATATATTTTCCAAACCGAAGTATCGACATTTTTTATTCTTACAATGAAAAGCCAGTCACGTTCCAAATTAATGGAGAAATTGAGTTCGAATTACTTGACAATGCGACTCAAGCCTGAAATACTCGGTATAATAAAAGAGAAGATGAAAGATGTACTTAGTTTGATGGACTATTTAACAGAAAACGAAAGACTATGCATGGAGCAAGTTTTACGCACTCTTCCGATTAAAAAAGAAATACATGAAAATACATGAAATATATGAATTCGAATCGTTCAAACAGGGAATGCTTGTTTTCATTATTTCTCATTTTCGATGGTATATTTGATAAATTCGAAAACAATTTTCAATCGTAACATTCAACATCCAAGGATTCGTTATTCGGCGCTGCATCGAAAATTTCAAAACAGAGGCACCAGAAGGTTTGCTTACATTTTTTATTACTATAAAGAGGAAAACAAAGTAAAGGGTGGAAAAAATTGCGAAGGAAGAAATTCTCTACTGTTTAATTAAATGCTAATTCACTGAAAATAAAAGAAAGTCAAAAACATATAAAGCAGTCGAATTTCCATCAAATGAAGGCAAGAGGCAGGTTTTAAAATAATTAATTATTATTGAAAAGTCGCGTACTTAATGGGCGAGTACCGGCGAGAGTACAAGCGAACGTTGAGAAACGCTTGGCCCTCGTAGACGGCGTCGTGTGTTATATTACATAATGGATATTTCCTTTAATTTTCAATGAATCGATCTACAAATTTCCAGAAATCTTACTTTGATAGTGAGCAACAAATGTCTCACTGGAAGTTCTTTCAACTATGAAGTTTCCTCGATACTTTTCTTTGCCGAAACTAAAAAAACGTGCTTATCGACCGGTCTCAATTTGCAATTAATTATTATTAAAGTTATGTATCATTCGTTGGAAAGTTGCTCGTGCATTTTTTAGTCCAAAGGGCATTTGCTTATATTCAAAATGTCCTTGGGAGTTAGAAAATGCTGTATATTTTTTCTATTCTTCTTTCATAGGAATTTGATGGAAACCAGCACTCATGTCAAGATCGGAATAGAATTTAGCTTTTCCTAGTTTATCTGGGATATCGTCTATCACTGGTAACGGATAAGCATCTTGGTCGGTATCTTCATTTATTTGTCTATAGTCTATGACCATTCTAAGTTTATTTCCTTTTTTTAGAACTACCCACAATAGTGAATCGAATGGTGACTGTGAATATATAATTATTTCTTTTTTTAAACAATTTTTGAGTTATTTCCAGGGCAAATTCTTTTTGTTTTTCTAAAGTTGATGAGATTTTAGGTTTATTATTCCACCTGAATTTGAAATGATCTCATGTTCAGTAAGATTCGTGCTAAGAAGTGGATCATCGCGTAATGTAAATACTTCTTGATATTGGAGAAGTATTTTGTTTATACTTTCTCTAAATTTATGTACATCGTTTTCAATATGGTCTAGCTTTATTAATTCTTGTAGTTTTCGGATTCCTTCAATGTAACTCATTTGTTGATTCTTAAGTTGTTTTATTTTACTATTATTTTTTGTTGGGGGATAGTTTTTTTCTCGGGATTCTATTTTTTGAATTATTTTGTATTGTATATCATTCGGTATTTTCTTCAAGATTCCTAAGTTATTTATTTAAGATGTTGTAATTTCACCGTTTACAATTTTATATATACCGTCAGGGATCAAACTGTTTTTCTCTACAAAATTTCAATATCTTCGCCTTGAACTTGTAGTCTAAGTACTGGTTGTATATATGGTGTTATATAATTACTATTATCATATGGCGGCAGTTTTTTGTTGTCTAGAATTAGGTAGTTTGGTGTTACTGCATACCTTGAAAATTTTTTAAAGAATGGTAAACCTATTATATCAGATTCAGGTAGTATAAAGTCATCATTTATTATGTGAAAAAGATGTTTTCTAGAAAAATACAGTATATATACTGCTTCTTTAGATACATGTTTATTTTCCCCCATGAGAAATGTCTTTTTAAATTTAAAAAGTTTTAAATCTTCTGGTATTTGATGCTTCTTAATCAGGTTTATTGATGCTTCTGTACCTATTAGTAAGTAGTATTAGTTTTCTCGTCGATTCTTTCCTATAATGGGTTGTAATCTTCCACTGATTGCAGATACTCTGCTTGATTCTCGTAATTCATGTGTTCTCGTATTTCATCTGTTGTCATGGTCTCGTTTTCCAACTCCTCATCTGTTGTCTGAATATTCCTGACTTGTGGTAGTCGTTTTGAGAATTAGCCGGTTTGAACTTGTATAGCCTTTGTCTTACATTGGTTTGAAAAATGTCCTAGATTGCCGCATTTGTGACATTTCATTTTCATTCTTTCACTCAAAGCCATATTATGATTATGTACCCTTTAGGTCGGCGCCGTATTGGCTTGATGTCTGGGTAACGGTGTTGGTCTACGTTGAAATTTGATTAATGGTACTTGCCGAGCGGGTTGTGACTCCTTTAGCCATATTTCTGATTCCACAGAATAACTTTGTGCTTCTGATAAACTAGTGGGCCTCAGTAGTCTATCTTGGAGTCCGATTTCCTTTTTTAGAATAAGGAGATATCTATTAATATTTTCTTTCTCTTCTATATCCAATCTCACTCTTCCTTCTGTTTGATTCATGTGTTTTGATTGGACAGCATAATTAGGTTCGTTAGTTAGCTGTCTGAATGGTAAACTAAAATTTTGAACCGTCTCTGTAGTTCCTTGTTTACAGGATCTTTATTGCTAGTAAGGAGCCAGTTTGTTTTAAATTCTGTCTTAGGCATGAATAAAGGTCTTTAAAAGGGGCGTAGCACGCTATGATGAATAATCTTCTGATTCCTACCTTCATTCTAGCCCACAACAATCTGGGAGATACAAAGTCATCATCTTTGGGGTGCTGTGTTGATTTTTGATTTAAAATTAAATCGACCCCTTGACTACCATGTGATTCTCTACCTACTCCTGACCAGATTTCAAAAACACCTTTCAACACCCCATTTTCTATATTTCTAAATTCGCGACCCTTTTTCTAAATCTCAGGTACACATAAAATATCTAGTTTCCTGACGTATATAGTTTGTCGTAGTTCTCTTACCTTAAGATCATTCACTCTTCTAGCATTCTAAACATCCAGTGTCGATTCATCGCCTGAAACTCTACTTTACGTTTACCTTGTGTATGCATTTCGTCAATTAAAATTTCAGTCCATTCCGAGGCTATTTTATTGTTTTTGTTATTCATTTTTTAAATTGTACACTCAACTATGACCTTAATGCGTGAATTTTGTTTTGCGAGTCGAAAATCATGTCCGAGTTAAGAAGTGATTTTTCGTACGGTGGAGAGCCTTGTAACGTCAGTCCCACCGAAGCTTCTGTTACTGGGAGGGGGAGGTGGGAAGCCACACATAACAATTTTTGGAAGCTCTTCACGTGGGGTGATCGCTGGAGAGATTGATCAGCAACCTGGGTCGGAGCAGTGTTGCGGAACGAACGTGTGATTTATATAAATAACACGAGAATTCTAATCAATCTAAAATATCTATACCTCACACCCATATACCTATCTACCCTATACCTATATACTCATCCACACATTTAATATTCAACATTAAACATTCTTTGCAGGTCCTCGATTGATTCTGCCATGACAATCTTGGTATCTGCGAAACTCAAACCACGCACCTTCACTGTTTCGAGATCTACACCTTCTTCGTCGAAGAGAGCCATTCTTAGACACTTGTCCATATATATGATAAATAGCCATGAGGACATAACGCATCCTTGTCTGACACCCTGCATTTTCTTAATAAGAATATTAGAGAAACTATAATCAGAAAAGATTTCATAACTCAATAATCCTAAGAACAAAAAAAGGCGGCAACATGATAATGAATTCATTATTAGAACATAGCGTGATAAAGTTTTGGAGTAATTTTGATTTGAGGGAGTGACAATTGGGTCCGATTATATACCCAATAAATTGTATGATCAATAACAGGATAAACTATTTTGAGAATCTTTCAAAGTATTTATATTAATGTACTTACAAAAATATTTAAAATGAATTTGAGTCATCCGCATATAAATGCGATGTCAACAAAGTAATAAACATTTTATTCGTGAATTCTTTCATACAGGAAAAAAAATACTTTTAGATATTCTTTTTTATCTCCTTTGAAATATACAAATATGAACATAAGACACATAAAATTAAAGTGAAATTCAAAATTATGCAATCTGACATCCAGTGTAGTATGCACTACATGGGCGAATAAGTACAGCAGAAAGACAACAACAATAAGAATTTCGAAAGTCCGAGTTTTTTGGACTATCCATTTTGTAGAGAAGAAAAATAATACGTAATTCTAATAAGGTAAGCACGGAAAATTTCATAATATTTCCTACTTTCTGTTATGGTTTCAAGATGCAGATTTTACAGTTAAAACTTTCCTAAAACCTTTCAGGGTTGTAAACTATAAAATGTTCTATAGGCATTTTTAATAAAGTGGTCAAAAGATTCGCTGAAATTTTTTTTTTTACTTTTCGTGCAGATCTTCCCTACATTTTTTCGAGTATATTGGGTGACTCGAGTTAAGATTCAACATTTCTCTTCACATCTAGCTATAAAATACAAAAAAAAAATTATAAACATGACTCTCATGAATCTGTTTTATAGAGTCCCAAATAAACCCCAAACGTGAAAAATTTAGATTTTTGCTAACCTCTTGTGTACTGAACAGACATGCTTCGTACTCTACACTGTCCAGACCTGCTGCCTTTGACCTTCTTATCTTTCTTATCTGTTTTTCTATCTCCTCGTTATTCAACTTCTTCATCTCTACCTCCCTCTTTCTTCTACTCCCTTAAACTCTCTTTCTTGAATCTGAGCTCTACGCTTCCCAAATCTGTTTGTTATCTTCTGAAAGTCCACCTCTGTCTTGACACTTCTCAACTTCTTTTCCCGAACTTTCTCCTTTTCCTTTTCTTTCTCCTTAAACATCAATATAAACCCTTTCTCATTTCTACGTACTCCATCATTTTTGCGGTTCCCTCTGCCAACCTCTCGGACTTCCTCTTCACCTTTAAA
Source organism: Andricus grossulariae (assembly GCA_011634705.1). NCBI lineage: Eukaryota > Metazoa > Arthropoda > Insecta > Hymenoptera > Cynipidae > Andricus > Andricus grossulariae. The sequence continues at coordinate 139,073,029 of JAABKJ010075445.1, forward strand.
TTCAATTAAACATGACCGAAACTCCAAGGATAAGTCAAAGTTGACGCAAAATTTTAAATGTTATATATATTTTCCCTCGCTAACTATTATTTTCAATTAAGTGTCTTCTTTCATTTGTAGCCTAGACCAATCTCCAAAGACGCTGAGCTGGGCGGGGAACGAGGAACGAGTAACCAAATGCATTATATTTATAAAGCTTAATGTCGAGGAGTTTTTAGACAATTAGACTTATGTTAAGTCCTGGAAAGTGTGCTAGACAAATCGAAGGGCAAATATTGCGCTGTATTTACTGGCTAAGATAGCTCTCTGTGTCGTATATCCGGAAAGGATGACGAGACATCTATTCATATCCTTTGTCACTGCCCCTCGATTGTGGGAAAAGTTCTAACACTCACGGGCAGCAACTAAACCATCGAGTCAGAAATATCTGCTCACATCGTAGCTGCGGTTCCCGTCGTATAGAGAGGGCTTTGGGGTCGCGAGTAGGACTGCAAAGGGATGCAACGGGATCTCCCAAGCGTCAGGGCCTGATGAGGTATCAATTTGGACAAAAATAATAATAATAAACAACAATTGTGCAGTTTATTCCCTGAATGATTATTCACGGTCCGTAAACTTTTTATGAAAATTATTTTACACAGGATGTAGAACACTTATTCTTAATTCTTCATTCTGGGAATTATAATTAAATCTATTGAATTAAATTAATCACACTCATTAAACTGATTAAATTAATTTAATTTAATTATTCAAATTGATAAGAACATAAAATAAAATGTGTAGTATAGACTGCTGGAGCCGTCAAGAAAGATATACCAAATTGGAAAATATTAGGGATGCAACTTTAATTCTCTCTGTGATTAATTACAGAAGACAAATCATAGAGAAATTGGAAGGGGGTGCGTTCTTAATAACAAACTTTGAGTTATCAGTCACAAGGTACCTTCCCCTTATGCACGATCTCGAAGAAGGAAGGGTTTGATTGGCGGTTTGTGTCGCGAAACTCACGAAACTCAAAAAAAGGTTGATTTCTTATTGTTCTAAGCAAAAAACCGTCTTCTTCTCGTACTAACATTGAGGAATAAAGGGACTGTTATTTAAAATTTATGGAAAGTTGGAAACATGTTTTCGGTAAACCGAAACACGAGGTATCAATAAAGATATGTAAAATTGATTAAGTGTGTAAATAATTCTGATTTCACAATTTCAAAGAAAAATAACTTGTACATGCGTTACCTTGGTAGAGGTGACGTAGCGTATGTACAATTAACGCAATTACCTTCTGTTTCAATAAAGATAAAAACGTAACTTTTTTGGTAAAAAATTCATATTTCTTGGTTAAAAACTGTATTCAAAATTTCATGACTACAGTTTTTAAAGAAGAATATTAATACTCTAGCGTACATAAAATTATAAATAGAATGTCGTGTTATTACATACTTACCAACATAATTAAGAAAAACGGCAAAAGCGAGGAATAGAGTACCCGCGGTGATATTCATTTTTTATTAGTGAAGTAGATGAGAGTGGATGTGAATATCTGACCCCTTACCTTGCAATATTCCACCAGTGTACATACCTCCACTGGTGGGTTAGTATCGCTGTCATACGGAAAGTAAGCTGATCCCAGAACTAGCTTTCTCATTCCTATAAGATCCGTGGCTATCACCATCAGGTCTCTCGAACATAACTCGAGCAGCGGGACAGCGTTAACTCCCTTTTGCAGTATGCAGGCCCTTGGTTTGGCCACCTTGGGGTCCTTTTAGCAAAAACGACCGCCCCCCCCCCCAATCCCCTTATGGTATCTCGAGCTAACCAAGGTTTTTAAATTAGCGAGATACATATGTGCCTCGCGGCCATGCCCTCTGAAAAACTGCAGAGGCGCCTTTGCTGTGATGCAAGTTAATCTGGGTAACGGTGAGACCAGGAGCAGTCATTTAGGTCTGCCCCTGATCTTCCTGTGTCTCAACAGGCTCCTCCTGTCCCTGGCCGGCAACCCTAAAGTTAACCTGTCCAAAGTGATAGTAGGGCTTGTTGTTGAGGGCTGCAAGAGCCCTCGTCTGAGACTCAGAAATCTGCACAACTAGGAGGTGATTGGTGCCTCCGGCTGTGTCCTCTTCCTGAGGCCTATCAAGCCAGACGATTCGCCAGGACGTTGTCTCAAGTGAGAAGTTGAAACCCTCCAGCCGTTGGAGTTCCTCAGACGGGTCGTCCGGCTTACCCGGGAAACACGCCGTAGCTCTTACCATCTTCTGAAGCATCTCAACCCCAACCAACTTAAGCGCTGCACCTTCTCACGGCTTTTTCTCGATCACTGCTTTGAGTAGCCAAGCTTTAGCAGCTAGGTCGGCTGCCACAAATACGAAGACCCCTCTTCTGCAGAAGGAGGTCACGAATCTTGGCCATTGGTCTCGGGACATTATTTTGAGCGCTCTTCAGGTAGCATCCCTGAAGAGCTTATACTGCTCCGTAGTGAGCATTGAGACCAGATAATTGCCATCGGCCACTATCATCGTCAGGGGGTTAGTCCTCTGAGCGGCCGTCAGTCCAGCTCCCGGTCGCTCTCTGTTCGTCGGCTGCTGGGCCACTTTGTGCCTCTCTAGAGTCCTAGCCTTCCCCAGTGGGGTGTCCTGTGAGCCCCTACCTCTCTTCTGGACCTCAGTGCTTGATGTCGGCCCTGTCACTGCCGACGTCCCAACAATTTCAGCTGCTCTGCTAGCCTGCTACGCTTGTCTCTTCAGTCTTCTTTTTCGGAAACCGTGCAGCCGTTTCTTTTTGCTGTGGGACTGATTGGCCTTTCCTGTTACCATAGCCTCGTTCAGAGTGACGGTCAATCCTTCAGCTCCCGATAAAGCTGAGGGCACAGCCGCAACCTGAATTTGGCTTGCTGGAGAGACAGATGGAGAGGAAAGTGTTGCGTTAGACACTTTAAGACCCAACCCCTAGCCACCCTCCGCCAACTCCGTTCTTCCTCCTTTTCTTTTATTTTGTTTGGGCGTGCTCATTTTGTTCCCACGAGAAGCTAGGGAAATAAAAGGTCTGTTCCTGCAGAGCCCCGCATACAGGGGTAAGACTGAATACTCGAAGAGGTCGTCCGGTGTCCCCGAGAGGCCGCTAGCAGACCTTCGTAACCCCTAGATGCTAAAGTGCCACAAGCACGATCACTCCACGCTCATGGCTTAGGGGGGTGGTCACATTGAGTGAGACGCCTAATGTTCAAATATCCGCTTGCAGACCACCATGACAAACGAGGGCTGTTTCTTGGTCACTATGCGGGCCGCAGGTCATTCCTGTCCTGTTACGATACTTAGTAAGCTGATACCTCTGTAATTATTGCAGTTGTTTTTATCTCCCTTCCTTTTGTTCATGGGTTAGGTAATAGCGTTTCTCCAATCGTTTGGGACTTGTCTCGTCTCGATACATAAATTTATCAGTTCGCACAACCTGTGAGGTATGTATTTGGTAGAATAATCTTGTTGGCTAAAAATTAATCTATTTTGGTTGAGGATTCAACTATATTTTTAACTTTTTTTTTTGATTGCATATTAGATTTTTACCTGAAAATTGAACTATTCAATTTTTCATACACAATTTATCTTTTTTACTTGAAACTTCAACTTTTTGGTTGAAAATTCATGTATTTTGTAAAAAATTAATCTTTTTGTTAGAAAAATATTTTTCTCGTTTGAAAATTTAACTACTTGGTTGAAAATAAATTTGTGCTGAGAGAAGATTTCAGAATTTTTTTAAATTGGTTTTTTCTTGGTTAAAAATTTATTTCTCAACTGATGATTGAACTAATTATTTAAGAATTAACTTTTTTCTTGAAAATTCATATTTTCGCCTTGAAATTTAAACTTTTATGAAGAAACCTCCTCTTTTTGGCTTGAAAATTATACAATTTTGTAGAAAATTCCAGTTTTTGATAGAGAACTCCACGATTTCGTAGAAAAATTGTTTTTATTTTAAATTGAAAATTATTATTCGAATTAAAAATAAATTTTTTGATTAAAAATATAACTATTTCATTTTTCGGTAAAAATTAATTTTTTCTAGTTTAAAAATTCAACTATTTGTTTAAAAACGTAACTTATTTAAGAAAGCTCGTCCTTTAGCTGAAAAATTGAACAATTTTGTAAGAAATTAAACTATTTGAAAGAAAACTTAACGCTTTTGTATAAGATTTAATTTTTTTAAAGTTAAATATTATATTTTTGTAATTAAAATTTAATCATTGCATTTTTGGTTAAAAATAAACTTTCTCAGTTCAAAAATGCAACTGTTCGATTGAGAATTATTTGTGTTAAGTTGAGGATTCAAGTATTTTTTGAAAATTGCTTAGAAACCTATTTTTAAACTTATAACTCAACTAATTAGCTTAAAATTTGACTGGCTGGTTGGAAATTAACTTTTTGTTAAGAATTCATATTTTTCGGTTAAAAATTTAATTATTCGGTCAAAACTATTTTTTTTGTATGCAAATTGAACAGTTTTGTAGAAAATTCAGCTATTTCATGAAAAGATTAACGCTTTTGTAGATTTTTGTTTTAAATTGAAAATAAATTTTTTGTAATGAAAATTCAACTATTCTACATTTTTTCAAATTACCATGTTTTTAAGTCATCCAGTTATTTGACAATTGATGTACTTTTTAAAAATTCACTTTTATTGGTGAAAATATATTTTTTTACGTTTGCTAAAAATGCAACTGTGTGGTTGAAAATAAATCTATTTTGGTTGAAGATTCTAGTATTTTGTGATAATTATAATTTTTTTTAACTGATAATTTAAGTAATTATTTGAAAATTAAAGTATTTCTTCCATAATCAAATTTTTTGTTAAAAATTCATATTTTTGGGTTTAAAATTAGGTAGGAAACTTTTTGAAACTAAAAATTAATTTTTTGTAATAAAAATTTCACTATTCGCTTTTTGTGAAAAATTAAGCTTTTTTAGTTTCAAAATGCAACTCTTTGGTTGAAAATGAATCTGTTTAAGTTGAGAATTCAAGTATTTTGTTGCAAATTAATCAAAAAAAATTTTTTTCAACGTATAATTTAACTAATTGATTGAAAATTTAACTGTTTGGTTTAAAAGTAACTTTTCTGTTGAAAATTCATATTTTCGGGCTGAAAATTCAACTGTTTTGTAGGAGGCTTGTCTTTTTGACTGTAAAGTTAAACAATTTTGTTTAAAACTCAAATATTTGTTTTAAACTTAACGTCTTTGTAGAAAATTGTTTTTTTTTTATTAAAATTTTTTTTTTTTTCAATGAAAATTTATTGTCTACGAAAAGATGGAAATTTCCAGTTTGTACATTTTTAAGCAATAAACAGGTTTTGTTATTGTTCTTCTTCAAACATCCTATATTTCTAGATTTTGAAGATTTCACAAAGATTTCTATTATTTCACAAAGGTTTGAGGTGGATTTTAAAGATTAAACAAAGAATTCACAATGATTTCACAAAGATTTCAAATATTTCACAGAGACTTTTAGAGAATTCACAAAGATTTCACAAAAATTTCAATGATTTCTCAAACATTTAATAAAGATTTCACAAAAATTTCAAATATTTCGCACAGACTTTTGAAGAATTCACAAAGATTTCACAAAAATTTCAAATATTTTGCAAAGATTTTGGATATATTTAAAAGATCTCACAAGGATTTCAATGATTTCCCAAAGATTTCATCAAGATTTCACGGAGATTTCAAATATTTCGCGAAGATTTAAAATAGATTTTGAAGATTTCACAAAGATTTCTATTATTTCACAAAGGTTTGAGGTGGATTTTAAAGATTAAACAAAGAATGCACAATGATTTCACAAAGATTTCAAATATTTCGCAAACATTTTTAGAAAATTCACAAAGATTTCACAAAGATTTCAATGATTTCCCAAACATTTAATAAAAATTTCACAAACATTTCAAATATTTCGCAAAGATTTCGGATATATTCAAAAGATCTCACAAGGACTTCTATTATTTCATAAGAGATTTCGGATAGATTTCAAAAATTGAACATAGATTTCAAATATTTCGCAAAGATTTCAGATATATTTTAGATTTCCCAAAGACTTATAGTATTTCACAAAGATTTCAATGAGTTTTGAAAGATTTGAAAGATTTCACAAAGATTTCAAATATTTCGCAATTTTTTTTAGAGAATTCACGAAGATTTCACAAAATTTTCAATGATTTCCCAAAGATTTCATAAATATTTCACAAAGATTTCAAATATATCGCAAAGATTTCGGATAGATTTTAAGGATTTCACAAAGACTTCTATTACAAATGTTTCAATTATTTCTCAAAGATTTCACAAAGATTTTAAAGATTTCGGATGGGTTTGAAAGGATTCAATGATTTTCCAAAGATTTCATAAAAATTTCAATGATTTCACAAATATCAGCAAATATTTTTAATATCTCGTAAAAATTTCCAAAGCTTTCAGAAAGATTTTAAAATTTTAGCAAAGATTTCGGATAGATTTAAAAGATTTTAACGATTTCCTCAAGATTTCACAAATTTTTCAATAATTTTACAAATATTATCGAATATTTCAAAGATTTCCGATGTTTCCACAAAGAGTTGGATTATTTTCCAAAGATTTCACAAAAATTTCAACAATTTCACAAGTATTACGAAATATTTGTATATTTCGTGAAGATTTCCAAAACTTTCAGAAAGATTTTACATAAGTTTCCGAGATTTCGCAAAGATTTCAGATAGATTTTAATGATTTCACAAAGATTTCAGATAGATTTCAAAGATTGAAGAAAGATTTCATAAAGACTTCATAAAGATTTTACAAATATTTTACAAAATTTTCAATGATTTCCTAATGACTTCACAAAGAGTTCAATGATTTCGGATATATTTAATAGACTTCACAATGATTCTAATAATCTCTCAAAGATTTCACTAAGATTTCAATAATTTAAAAAATATTACCAAATATTTTTAATATTTCACAAAGATTTCAGATATTTAGCAAAGATTTCAGATAGATTTTAAAGATTTCAAAAAGACTTCTATTATTTCACAAAGATTTCAGATAGATTTCAAAGATTGAGCGAAGATTTCCTAATTATATCACAAAGATATCAAAGATTTCAGATATATTTAAAAGACTTTACAAAAACTTAAATCATTGCTCAATGATTTCACAAAGATTTCAATAATTTCACTATTCTTATCGAATGATTCAAAAATACTTAAGATATTTCGCAAAGATTTTTAGAAAATTCACAAAGATTCTAATGATTTTCCAAAGATTTTAAGGACTTTTCTGCATCTCCCTCTTGCCTCTATCTATTGTGCTCTGAGGCAAAAGCTCTGGATACCTATGTGGCCCGCCGAGCAGAAGAGAATATAAAGTCAACCGTCGTGTGATGATCAGGATGCTCAACTCATAGGCGGAAATACCATTCAACATCTTGGTAATGGAGAAACATATACATATCTTGGAATAATAAAGGTGGAAACCTAAAATGTGCGTCTGCTAAAAACGGCCCTTGAAAAAAGGTATCGCCAAATTCTCAGAAAAATTTGGGCTACCGAATTATCTGGAAAGAACAAGATCCCGGCGACCAATATGCTGGCCGTTCCTATACTGCTCTGCACGTTTGGTCCAGTAAAATGGAACGTCGATGAGTTGAAGCAACTTGATAACAATCCATCGAAGTCATCATCCTAGATCTTCCGTACCTCGAATACACCTCCCTCGAGATAAAGGGGGTAGATGCTGGCTAAGTTTGGAGTGTCTTCATCGAAGAATGGTTCTGGCTAGAGCCTGCTCAGTTCTCAATAGTGCAGATTCTCTTATGCGACTCATACATCAACATGAAGTCGCCAATGTTGCGGCGTTTCTATAGCATGCCGCAGATAGGGCCGCAGAGGAGCTTGGCCACCCATTTAATTTCAGCGACACTACACATGGCCTAGCGTCAGTAACACCTTTGGTGCTCAAAAGTCGTGTACAAGAAGAAGAACATACTCTTCTGCTAAGAGAACATGCTGACAAGCCCCTTCATGGTAGATTCTACGGCATCATACGTAGAGAAGAAATCTCGATGGGTCAGTCAAATATGTTTCACAAGTCTGCTGGATTGATATCGGATACTAAGGGATTCCTTTTTGTCTGTCAAGATGGCCTTATAGACACCTTAGTTGACTGCGAGCGCATAATGAATATATTTGTAGGCGATACTAACTGCCGAGCCTGCAAGCAAGAGCCAGAAAGACTTGGACATGTTCTCAGTGGATGATCAAAGTATGCACGTTACGGGTACATAGAGAGACACAATGCGGCTCTGAAAGTGTTATATATTGCCCGTCTTGCCATACACCCAGAGGGAACTCGAGTCCACCATGGAGAATGATCAGTGTAAGATCTACTGGATTTTCTCATTCTCTACCACTCAACGTATCAGTGCTACGAAGCCTGATATTGTCGGCGAAGATCTGAAGACCAAGATCATTTAGGTGATTGAATTCTTGGCACCAACCGATGGTAATATCACGGCAAAGGAGGAAGAAAAACGGGCGAAATATCAAGCACTACTTCTGGAGCTGAGTAGGCTGTACTAAGGCTACGAAGCGCATCTTGTAGTTCTCATAATCGGCTCTCTTGGAGGTATGAAAGCTTCATTTCTTAGCCAACTCAACAGGATTCTGGCTTTCCAGCGTCAGGCTCATTCCATCGCGAACCCGATGCAAACGGCTGTTCTTCTGGGATCACTTCATCTGGTCCGTGAACACTGTTCTTCATAACGTTCTGCAAAGATTGGTAGCTCGAAAAAAGTATCCAGAGGTGAAACATTTATCTCCAACTGTCCCGTCTGCCGCGTAAGGTCAACCGCGGCTAGAGACCTGACTCCCGTTTTTTTTTATTCAGATAAAGAAAATCACTATCATGTCCTGGTTCTTTCGGGTCTAAAAAAGTTCCCGGCCATTTTCAAGTTTATAGGTATAATAGAAGTTAATCTCTATGTTTTTACGTTTGGTTAAATAATATATATTTAGCAATGATGATATGTAGTATAATAACATCAAAATGTCAATTTAAAGCCACCTATTTTTTATTTATGATTTCTTATTTCGGGTACTATATTCTCTTCTACAATTCGCCCTGGAAAAGTACACTGTAGAAAATCTGGTTAAAAATTACATTCGACAATGTAGACGTTTTACTGTGAACCTCAAACCTCAAAACTCTAACTCCTAGCCTCTAACCTCTAGCTTCTAACCTCTTATCTCTAGCTTCTAGCCTCTAACCTTTAGCTTCTAGCTTCTGAACTCCGACTTATAGCCTCTAGCCTTAAACTTTTAAACTCTTATCTCTAGCCTCTAGCTTCTAGCCTCTAAACTCTAACCTCCAACATCTAAACTCTAACCTCTAGCCTCTAACTTCTAGCCTCTAACCTCCGAGCTTCAGCCTCTGAACTCAAACTTCTAAACTCTAACCTCTAGCTTCTAACCTCCAGCTTTCAACCTCTAATCTCTAGCTTCTAGCCTCTAACCTCTAACCTTTAGCTTCGAGCCTCTGATCTCCGACCTCTAGCCTCCAGCATCTAACCTCTAACTTCAAACCTCTGAACTCTAACCTCTAGCCTTTAACCTCCAAGCTCTAGCCTCAAACCTCAAACCTCTAAACTCTAATCTCTAGCTTAGAGCCCTTAACCTCTAACCTTTAGCTTTTGCCTCTGATATCCGACCTCTAGCCTCTAGCATCTAACCTCTAACTTCAAACCTCTGAACTCTCACCTCTAGCCTTTAACCTCCGAGCTCTAGCCTCTAACCTCAAACCTCTAAAATCTAATCTCTAACTTATAGCCTTTAACCTCTCACCTTTAGCTTTTGCCTCTGATCTCCGACCTCTAGCATCTAACCTCTAACTTCAAACCTCTGAACTCTAACCTCTAGCCTTCAACCTCCGAGCTCTAGCCTCTAAACTCAAACCTGTAACTTCAAACCTCTGAACTCTAACCTCTAACCTCTAGCTTCTAGCCTCCAACGTCCGACCTCTAGCCTCTAGCCTTTAAATTCTAACCTCTAGCCTCTAACTTCTAGCTTCTAATCTCCAATCTCTAGCTTCTAAACTCTAACCTCTATCCTCTAGTTTCTAGCCTCTGAACTCCGGCCTCTAGCGTCTAAACTCAAATCTCTAAATTCTAAGCTCCAGCCTATAACCTCTAACCTCTAGCTTATAACATCTAAGCTCTAGCTTCTAGCCTCTAACCTCTAACCTTTAGCTCCTAGCCTCTGATCAGCAACCTCTAGCCTCTAACCTCAAAACTCTACACTTTAATCTATAGCTTCTTGCCTTTAGCCTCTAACCTTCAGCTTTTGCCTCTGATCATCCGACATCTAGCCTCTAGCATCTAACCTCTAACTTCAAACCTCTGATCTCTAACCTCTAGCCTTTGACCTCCGAGCTCTAGCCTCTAGCCTCAAAACTCTAAACTCTAACCTCTAACTTCTACCTTCAAGCCTCTAACCTCTAGTCTCTAGCTTCTAGCCTCAAACCTCTAGCCTCTAACCTCTAGCCTCTAGCCTCTGATCTCTAGCTTCTAGCCTCAAACCTCTAGCCTCTAGACTCTAAACTCTAACTTCAAATCTCTGAACTCTAGCCTTTAGCCTCCAACCTCCGACCTCTAGCCTCTAACCTCAAACCTTTAAGCTCTATCCTCTAGCCTCTAACTTCTAGCTTCTAACCCCTAATCTCTAGCTTATAGCCTCTAACCTCTACCCTCTAGCTTCTAGCCGCTGAACTCCGGCCTCTAGCCTCTAACCTTAAACTTCTCAACTCTAATCCCTAGCCTCTAGCTTCTAGCCTCTGACCTCTAACCTCCAACATCTAAACTCTAATCTCTAGCCTCTATCTTCTAGCCTCTAACCTCTAGCTTCTAGCCTCTGAACTCCGGCCTCTAACCTTAAACTTTTAAACTCTTATCTCTAGCCTCTAGCTTCTAGCCTCTAACCTCTAACTTCAAACCTCTGAACTCTAACCTCTAGCTTCTAGCCTCTAACCACCGACCTCTAGCCTCTAAACTCAAACCTCTAAATTCTAACCTCTAGCCTATAACCTCTAGCTTATAACCTCTAATCTATTCATTATCCTTGATAAAAATTACTTTATATCAATTCTAGTTAAAAAATTATCTTTTTTAGCTTAAAAATTCAACTATTTAGTTCACAAATTTTTAGAAACGAAAAAAATACAGACTAAAAATTAACCAAATAAAATTTTGACTAACGTCACATCCATTGCTCAAAATATTTAGTAGAAAATTTATGTAATTTGTTGAAAATTTGTATTTTTTTGTTTCAAAATTGAAATATCTGATTAAAAATTTATGTATATAGTTGAAAATTCGTCTTTTTTATTATATTCAACGGGTTTTAATTTAAAATTTAAATCTTTTTCGGTTTAAATATCAACTATTACATTTTTTGGTGAAAATTCGACTATTTTGTAGAAATTTTATGAAAAATGGTTTCTTTAGTGTAATTTTTTTCAAAATAGTAGTAAAATAGTGTAATCGCTCAAAAAAAGTGTAAAATAGTGTTAATAATGTAGTGAGTCCGAGGCCTGTACTTTTACAAATAAAGAATCACCGTTATTCAATTTTATGTTTCAATTTAATCAAAAAATTAATCACACTCTCGAAAAAATTCCCTGACTTGCAAAAAAAATGCCCTGACATTTCCAGGGTTTTCCAGGTACATAAAAATTCCCTGACAATTCCAGGTCTTCCAGGTGTTCCAGGTAGGGTAGACACCCTGATAATTAAAAAATAATAATAATAATTTGAAAAATTTCAAATTTTCTAAATTTTTTTTTACTAACCCATGCTGAAGGCGCTGGCGAGGGTCCTTGCTGAGCAGGACCAGAAGGTCTTGGAGATTCAGTTCCTTTTTCTTGAGTTTGCGCTGTTCTTCCACGACCACGACCTCGGCCCATAGGTTTTCCTTTTGGCTCCGACATCCTCTTTAATTTTCCTCTTCTTAATTTTTCTGCTCAAAAGAAATTTTTTTTTATTATATCCTGAAAAAAACCCGTCTTCAATCAGGAAAAATCTTCAAAAAAAAAAGAAAGATGAAGAAAAGAAAGAAGAAGAAGAAGCAGAAAAGAAAGAGGAAAGAAAGGAAAAGCTTAATTTTCAAAATCGCCTGACTTTTCCCTGATGACAATGAATGAATATGAAATAAAATTTTTAATTTATTTACTTCAACCAAAAAAGAAGAGTGTTTAATAAAATAATTAAATTTTCAAAAAAACAGTTGAATTTTTAATCAAATTGTTTAATTTTCAACCTACAAAGATTAATTTTCAACCAAATGGTCCAATTTCCTAACGAAAATGAAATAACTTCAACCAACAACAGTTACATTTTCAAACAAATATTTTAAATTTTTAGAAGACCAAAAAAGATGATATTTTAACGAAATAAATTAATTTTCAATAGAATAATTAAACTCTCAACAAAATAGGTAGATTTTTTAACAAATGCTTGAATTTTCTAAATACAAAGATTAATTTTCAACCGAAAAGGTCAAATTTTCAATACAAAAAAATCAACCAAATAGTTAAATTTTGATCAGAAAAAATTAATTTTTAATCAAACAGTTGCTTTTACAACGAAATAGTTGAACTTTAAAGCAAACGAGACGAATTTTCAAGAAAATAATTTAATTTTCAAGAAAATAATTAAATTTTAAACAAAATATTTGAATTTTTAACCTATAAAGAAGAATTCTCAACAAAAAATAGTTGATATCTCAATAAAAAAAGATGAAATTACAAACAAAAAAGATTAATTTTAAAACCGAAAGACGAATTTTCAACAAAATACAGGAATTTTCACACAAACATTAAATTTTCAACAAAATAGTTGAATTTTCAACCTATAAAAATATTAAATTTTATTCAGAAAAAACATCTTCTCTCACTCCGCTGGGATTCGAACACCAGGTCAACTGATTTCCGGTCAGGTGCTCTAACCACTGAGCTACAGAGAGAATTTTTATTCAATAATTATGAATTGAAATCGAAACGCGCCACATTATCAAACAAGGTAGGACAACTTGGCGCAGATGAACTTTTAGGAAAACACATTAATTAAATGTTTTAATGAACTTTAATGAAATTATCTCCATGCATAGAGCATTGGTGAGATATTGGCCTAAACAAAATAAATTTTATTACAATCTTTTACTTTATATTTGAATTTTGATCGTGCATTTTCCTTTATGTGCGCCGCATTCGGCGCCACTCCCCTACTTTTCTTATTTTTTCGGATTTTTCCCAAGAAATTGTCTGTCATATTGTGAAATCAGGATCTTTAATTTTGATTTTCACAGAAAAGAATAATTTTTTTTCATAAGAAATTGCTTATTCACATTGAACATCCTTATATCTCAGGAGAAAGTTTTTTTTGTTGCAAAACATTAAAAATTCGATTTTTAATAGCAATCCAATGTCAATTTTGAAAACCTATGTAAATTTAATATGAAGCGGCTAAACAATATTCATATGAATATATTATCTATCTAGTATCTCGGGAGCCTGTCCTAATTTTTTTAAACTGAACATTGATTTTTTATCGAAATCCGCAGGCAAGCTTACTCCAAGTTTAGATTAGTGTCACTTTGAGGCTGTCAACTTCCACATCCATTTCTTTGAATCTGGATAACTTTATTTTTTATTTTCATCAAGATTTTTTGGATTCAATTCATACAAAACTTCAGCTCGGGAGTGGACTTTTATTTCATCTATAAATAGTAATTTCGATTTTACAGAATGTTTTTTCGCTCTTTTGAAAAATTTCCATTTTATTGGATATCTAGTTCTGTAAGATCACCCTTCAAATGACGTTCTATAATCTATGCATTAGTTATGTAAATGGTCGTTGAACTATCACATATAGGAACTTCTTTTTTTTTAACAATATGTGTAATTTTAGGTAGGTACTTCAATTTTTACATGAAATATTTTTGCGTATAGTGTGCACCCAAAAACGAGATATTTCTAAAGAACTTCATTGTTATGGTAGAGTCAAGAATTATTACATAAAAATGGGCTCCTTCAGCAGCCTTCATCTCCAGACCTAATTGTCCTAGGATGTTGTTCTTTTTTTCAAGAAATTAGGTTGAAATTGAAAGTTTATAATCGCTGGAATTGTACGCTTTAATGTTAATATTAAACATTTTACTCATAGACTAATAAGGCTATAATTTAGCATTCTTCTTTTAAATATATTCTTATTTGTTTTGAGTACATCTACTCATTTTTCGGCTGTATTCATAACAGTACTTTTCATAATCCTGTCTTGATACTCAGGAACGCAACCTAAATAAATTGGGTTGCTTATTATATAATTTTTCGAAAAAAAAGTCAAAACCCTTAAATTAATCTACCAAAAGATCATAAGAAGTGACCTTTTTTGAACAATTAAGGTGGATTTTATTTTTTATTTTCAATAATAAATAAGTTTACATAAATTAGCACCCAATAAGACAGCACTTTGTTCAAATTTGTGTTCAGAAGGACAATTTTAATTTCAATTTTGTATGGGGACATTCTTCATGACATATCCCATATTCGTGATACTGCTTATAATATTATAAAGCAAATAACATGTGTCTTAATAATATGAAAGCAATAATCTTTCCTTTTGATAAAATAAATACATGTTTGATGCATTTACTGTTTATCAGCTAGTAAACTTGCATAGAACATTAAATATTTTGTATGACACATTTAGAAACGCTGACGCTCTCTCTATTTCTCTGACGCTATAGGCGAAATAAAAAAGGGAGAAAGGAGAGTTCTCTTTCTCAAACTCCCTTTTTTTAACCCCCCCGGAGGCTGCTGGCACCTGGACCTGAAACCGCGTGTCGTTCACCCTTCCAGACCTTACCCCAACTTTTAACTGTAAATCATGCCTTAACCACCGAGTTACTGAAAGCCAGATTTGACAAAGCTGTTACGATACCAGGTATATTACAGTAACACGCTTTCATTCCCACTCAAGATGGAAAACTTTGACTCGAGAAGTTTTCGTCCTCTGAGAAATACATCTTCTCGAAGGGCAAAAAACAGAAACCGCATAAGAGGCCTGCAAAGAAGACAACTGTTGAAACTATCGCCAAAAAATTAAACAGAAAGACACATAATATTACCATATAATATTACTGTACTAAAAAAACTGGCACTAAAACGTTGTACAAAGATCCTCGGCGTGAGCACACTAGGGGAAATTGCGCACAACCCGCCCTATCGTGGCATTTTATTTACGTATTGTTCTATTACTCAAAGACATATTAATGTTCCACTCTGAAAATTGGGCGCCTCATAGGAAAAAATCTCAGCTTTCTTTCAAAACTATTTTGAAAGAAAAAAAAGTGTCGAAATTTGAAAAAAAGTCAAATTTATTTTTGATTTTTAAAAATCAGGGTCAAATTTGGACTTTTCTCGAAAATCGCTATGATCACCAGAAAGTTTGTGAAAAAATCTATCAAAAACATTCAGGTGATTGTTAACCTTTAGTTTTCAATTATATATATATGTGTTAGGCTCCCAACTTCAAAACGCCCAATGGGAATTTAAACGGCACGCACGTAAGAGTGGGCATTTGTAAATGCAGAAAACGCATTTTGGGGAAAATGAAAATTTCTTTTTGCGATAAAAAACTAGTACTTTTCTTGAGGCACATTCTGAAACACACAATCCTGGTCAAAGTCAAGGATGAAAAAAAATAGTTATCATATACTAGATAACTAATTTTAAATAGCGGAAAAGACGATATAATTAATATTGTTATTGTTATTGTGACGTCAAAATTTGCTCAAAATTTTTAATAAATATTAGGTACATAACTATTTATCAGTTTCTTTTTTCAAATTTTTTAAGATAACATACATTAAACAGATAGTCAATGTGATAATAATAAAATTATTCAAAATTACCAGAGAACATGAATTCTTAAAACATAATTTAACTTTTCAACAAAATATTTAGAGTTCCAGTTTTGAAAAAATTCATTTTCAACAAAAGAAAACGGATTTTCAACTGAAGTTATGAATCTTTAACCAAAACGATGTACGTTTCAGAAATTAGTCCGAATTTCAACAAAAAATTTTAACCTAAAAAGAGGATTTGCAAACAAAAATATAATAATTAAAATTTAAAACAAAAAAATGTTTTAATTGAAAATTAAAAATAACTGCATTCAACCAACAGAAAAAAATAAACAAAATGCTTAAATTCTCTACTGAAACAGATTGCAATTTTTTGTTGTATTTTTGAATAAAGAAATTTATTTTTGCAAAAACAAATTTATTTAATATTACGTAAATCAATATTTTAGATTCATTTTCATTTAGAATTGAATATTTTTTGAATCCTCTGAAATCCAATTAAATTACTGAAATAAATTGAAAATTCCTTAGAATCTGTTAGAATACCTATAATATTTCTGAAGCTTTCGAAAATGACTCAGAATCTTCTAAAATAATCTGATATCAGTCAAATTACTGAAACCAATGGAAAATTACTTAGGATCTTTTAAAATACTCTAAAAGTTTTCAAATTCTCAATTTTTTTTTCATTCCTTAAAATGTTGTGAAACTTTCGAAAATGCGGTGAAAATATTTTAAATATAGTAAAGCATTTTTAATTTTCTGAAATCAATCAAATTATTGAAATCAATTGAAAATTCCTTGGAATATTTTGAAATACTCTAAAAGTTTTCAAATTCTCTGCAATTTTTCAAAACTCCTTTACATTATCTAAATCCTTGAAAAATGCCTTGCATTTTTTTGAAATTATGTAAAGCTCTCCTAATCCACTGCAATGTTCACGAAACGTCGGCAAGTTTCGTAGTTTTGCACACGATTGAAACCCGAAAAAGCTTTAAATTTATCTCTTGTTAGAGGATGCAACTATTTTGCTAAAAATTCGTCTTTTCTGGTTAAAAATTCAACTACTCAGTTAAAAGTTGAAATCCTTCGTTAAAAATTAATCTTTTTTATTGCAAATTTATCTCTTTGACTAAAAATGTTTTGTTTTTTTTGGTTGAAAATTGAACATTCTTTTTTTATTGAAAATTAATTCTTTTAAATGAAAAATGAACTATTCCATTCATTGTTGAAATTTGTCTTTTTTAGTTAAACACTCCACTATTTGGTGGAAAATTGATTTTTTTTTTAAAGATTCATAATTTTAGTTAAAAGTTCATCTCTTTGTTAAAAAGTTTGACTATTTATTTGAAAATGCTTCTTTTTTAGTTGAAAATTTATGAATTTTGTTAAAAAATCGTCTTTTTAGGTAGGAAATTCGACGTTTTAGTTAAAAATTACCTTTTCTGTTGAAGATTCATATTTTCAGGTTGAAATTTTTTTCTCTCTTCACTGACAAATCTTTCTTGGTTAAAAATAAATTGTTATAAATTGAACATTGTTATAAATTTGCCTCCTTTGGTTAAAAATTCAACTACTTTTTTGAAAATTGAACTCCTTTGTTAAGAATTCATTTCTTAAATTGCAGATTCATCTCTTTTGTAGAAAATTTGATTCTTTTTTTGTTGAAATTTTTTTTTTTTAACTAAAAATTTAACTCTTCCATTTTTGGTTGAAAAATAGTATTCTTGATAGAAAATTTATTTTTGTGGTAAAAAATGTATGCCTCTGGTTGAAAATGGAACAATTTTGTTGAAAATTCGTTTCTTTTATTAAAAAATTAATTTTTTGAAAAATGATCCAATTGGTTAAAAAATCATTTTTTGTTAAAAATGTTACTATTTTGTCGGAAGTACGGTTTTTTTGATTGAAAAATGATTTTTTTTCAGTAGAAAATTAATGTAGTTTCTTACAAATTCTTATTTTTAGGTCAAAAATTAATTTTCTTGGTTGAAAATTCATATTTTTAGTTGAAAACTCATGAATTGTGGTAAAAATGCGCCTTTTTTAGTAGAAAATTAAAAATGTTGGATATAATTTTTTTTCTTGCCTGAAAAATATGTCTTGGTTTAAAAAATAACTCCTTTTTTTTATTCGTCTTATGAGTTTAAAAAATCATCTCTTTTGGTAGTAATTTTATCTTTTTCGGTTAAGTTAGTATTTTCTTAAAAGTTCGTATTTTTTGGTTAAATTTAACTGATTTTTTTTTAAATTCGTTTTATTTTTTAGTTGAAAATTGATTTTTCCAATAGAAAATTCTTATTATTCGAGATAAAAATTGATCATTTTAGTTGAAAATTCATCTTTTTGGTTGTAGGTTCAACCATTTTTTTTAATTCGTTTCTTTTTTGTTGAAAATTAAGTTTTTCAACTGAAAATTTAACTATTTTAGTTGAAAATTTCAATATATTACTAAAAAGTCATCTATTTTTTTGAAAAAGCAATATTTTTACTTGAAATCAATTTTCACCCAAATAGTTGCATTTTCGATTATGGAAGATAAATTCCTAACAAAAAATGGAATAAGTACTTACATTTTCAATTTTTTAAATTAATTAAAAAAAAGAATTTGCTTCTGAATAGTTAAATTTTTGACTAAAATGATAAATCTTCAACTGAAATAGTTAAATTTTCAATTATAAAATAAATTATCGACCAACCAACGAAAAAACTCATTTTTGCAACCAAATATATGAATTTTCCATTAAAATGATAAAACTATAACTAAAAAAAATTTAACAAAAGAGTTTAACTTTCAAGAGATTAAATTCTCCGATAATGGAATAGTTAAATTTTTAGGTATCCTTTAAACACTTGGTTGAAAGTTGAACTACTTTGATAAAAATTCATCTTTTTGGTTAAAGAATCATCTCTTTAATGAACAATTCAAATATTTTGTTGAAAATTCGTTTCATTTTTGGTTAAAAATTAATATTAAAATTTGATTATTTTGTTAAAAATGCAAGTATTTTGTTAAAAATTCTTTTCATTTTTGGTTAAAAATTAATCATTCAATTGAAAATTCAACTATTTCATTTTTGTTGCAAAATTATTCTTTCTTAGTTTATAATTCGACTGTTAAATTGAAAATTTAATTATTTTGCTGAAAATGCAACTATTTTGTTAAAAATTCATTTTTTTCAAAAATTCAACCACTTGGATGAACGCTCAACTACTTTCACAAAAATTCATCTTTTTAATTGAAGAATCATCTCTTTAGTGAACAATTTGAATATTTTGTTGAAAATTCGTTTCATTTTTGGTTAAAAATTTGATTATTTTGTTGAAAATGCAAGTATTTTGTTAAAAATTCATCTTTTTTGTTCAAAAATTGAACCATTTGGTTTGAAATTTGAACTACTTTGATAAAAATTCATCTTTTTTCTTGAAGAATCATCTCTTTGGTGGACAATTGAATTATTTTGTTAAAAATTCGTTGAGTTTTTGGTTGAAAATTAATGTTTGTACTGAAAAATCAATTATTCCATTTTTTGTGCAAAATTAATCTTTTTCAGTTGGTAATTCAACAACTTGTTTGGAAAATTAATTATTTTGTAGAAATTCCAACTATTTTGTTAAAAATTCTTTGTATTTTTGGTTAAAAATTATTCATTCAACTGAAAATTCAACTATTTCATTTTTGGTGCAAAATTAATCTTTTTTAGTTGATAATTCGACTATTGAATTGAAAATTGGATTATTTTGCTAAAAATGCAACTACTCTGTTGAAAATTCATTTTTTTTTGTCAAAAATTTAACCACTTCGTTGAAAGTTGAACTAATTTGATAAAAATTTATCTTTTTAGCTGAAGAATCATCTCTTTAGTGAACAATTTGAATATTTTATTGAAAATTTGTTTCATTATTGGCTGAAAATTAATTTGAAAATTTGATTATTTTGTTGAAAATGCATCTATTTTTTTTTAATCAATTTTTTTTGTTCAAAAATTGAACCATTTGGTTTGAAATTTGAACTACTTAGATAAAAATTCATCTTTCTCCTTGAAGAATCATCGCTTTGGTGGAAAATTGAATTATTTTGTGGAAAATTCGTTGAGTTTTTCGTTGAAAGTTAATTTTTTTACTGAAAAATAAACTATTCGATTTTTGGTGCAAAATTGATATTTTCAGTAGACAATTCAACTATTTGGTTCAAAATTTAATTATTTTTTAGAAAATGCAACTATTTCGTTAAATATTAATTTTTGTTGTTAAAAAATGTAAACATACGACTTGAAATTTGAAATACTTTGATAAAAATACATCTTTTTCGTTAAAGTATAATTTCTTTGGTGTATAATTGAAATATTTTTTTGAAAATTCGTTTTATTTTCGGATGAAAATTAATTTTTATACTGAAAAATCAACTATTTCATTTTTGTGCAAAATTGATATTTTTTAGTTGATGATTTAACTATTTGGTTGAAAACTTAATTATTTTGTACAAAATGCAACTATTTCGTTAAAAAATCATATTTCTTGTTTAAAAATTTAACCAGTTTGTTTGAAATTTGAACTATTTTGATAAAAACTCATCCTTTGGGTGATGATTCATCTCTTTGGGGGACAATTCATCTATTTTGTTGAAAATTCGTTTTATTTTTGTTTTAAAATTAATTAATTAAAAAATAATTGCTTTAATTATCATCCAATAATGGGTACACTTACTAATTTCAGAGAATTTTCCGCATAATTAAAATATTGTACTTTCAAATATAAATATAATAGTTGATATTATTTCAATTAAGAATGATTTTAATTTGTAATCAAACACAGTTGGATTCAACAAAAAAATACGAATTTTCAACAAAATAGTTGAATTTTCAACTGAAAAAGATGAAATTTTTAACTAAACAAAAAATTTGAATTTTGAAACAAGAAAGAAAAAAAATTCCACTGAATTGTTAGATTTTGAAGCCAAGAAAACGAATTTTCTACCAAAAAGTTGTATTTTCAAATCGAAAACATAAATTTCCAAGAAAAAGTTACTCTTCAATCAAATCAAATAGTTGAATTTTCAACAAAATACATTAATTTTCAACCAAAACAGATCAATTTTCAAAAAAAAAAAATAGACGAGAATGCTTAACGAAAAATGTAATAGTTCATATTATTTCCACCAAAACAGATTTTCGTTGAAATCAAACGCAGTTGGATTCAACAAAAAAATAAAATTTGTCGTCAAAATAGTTGAATTTTCAACTGAAAAAGATGAGATTTTTTACTAAATGAAAAAGTCGAATTTTGGAACAAGAACGAAAAAAAATTCCACTGAATTGTTGCATATTGAAGCCAAGAAGAACCCTTTTCTACAAAATAGTTGTATTTTCCAATCAAAAACATAAATTTTCAACAAATAGTTAATTTTCAATCAAATAAAATAGTTGAATTTTTTACGACATACATGAATTTTCAAGTAAAATAGATGAGAATGCTCAATGAAAAATATAATAGTTGATATTATTTCAACCAAAACAGATTTTGTTTGAAATCCAACACAGTTGGATACAACAACAAAAAAACGAATTTTCATCAAAATGTTTGAATTTTCAAACAAAATAGATCAGATCTTTTACCAAACGAAAAAGTCGAATTTTGAAACAAGAAGGAGAAAAAATTGTCCACTGAATTGTTGGATTTTGAAGTCAAGAAGACGAATTTTCTACAAAAAAGTTGTATTTCTGAATCGAAAACATAAATTTTCAACAAGAAGTTACTTTCCAACCAAATAAAATAGTTGAATTTTTAACAGAATACATGAATTTTCAAACAAAATAGATGAACGCTCAACGAGAAATATAATAGTTGATATTATTTCCATCCAAAAAGATTTTGATTGAAATCAAACAGAGTTGGATACAAACAAAAAAAAAACGAATTTTCAAACAAAATAAATCAGATTTTTTACCACAAAAAAAAAGGTCGAATTTTGAAACAAGAAAGAGAACAAATTTCTACTGAATTGTTGGATTTTCAAGCAAAAAAGATGAATTCTTACAGGAAAATATATTAATTGATATTATTTGAACAAAAAAAATTTTGATTTGAAATCAAACACAGTTGTACCCAATAAAAAAATGAGATTTTTTTTACCCAAAGAGATAAATTTCGAAACAAAAAAGCCGAATGTTGAACCAAGCAAAAAATGTTCACTAAACTGTTTAATTTTCAAGCCAAAAAGATCAATTTTCTACAGAACAGTTGCATTTCAAACTTTTTACCAAAATAGATAAATTCTGAACGAAAAATATAATAGTTGATATTATTTCAATTAAGAAAGATTTCAATTTGTAATCAATCACAGTACTTTATTCTAAACAAATTTAAGGTGCTTGAAACGAGTCGGTTTTTCGAATAATATAAAATACGGCTACAAGAATGAATTATTTGATGTCATATTTTTACCACATAATCTAAAGGCTAATAAATGCGCATGTCTAGAGCCCTCTTTAAAAAAATGGTGTTATTATTATTGTTTTTTTTTTGGTAATTGAAAATATGCTCAATTTTCTGCGCCTGGAAACGGCAACGCGCCAGTGTGTACCCATGGTAAACCGGAAACATGCGCTCACCGTTTCGAATTGCGTTTCCATAAACAAAATAAAAATCATCAGCAAGACCAATTTTCGAAATGTAGGAGAGAATTGAATCATTTTAAAACATATCTAGAAGTTTTTAAAAAGTTTCAAAAATAATTTGAAATTTGTAAGATTTTAAAAAATGTTGAACAAAATGTAGATTTTTGAAAATTTCGAAATCAAATTTTGTATTTTTATAAAAGACTTTAAAAGGTTTCAAGATTATGAAAAACTTTTATTAGATTTGTAGTAAAATTTAAAATCATTTTTTTATTTTACAATACATATTTTAGGAGAATATTTAAAAAGGTTTCAAACAAAATTTCGAAAAATTTTCAAAATTGCCCAAAAGAAGCTGGAAGATTTTGAGGTAATTTGTTTAATTTTGCATAATTTTTTCAAAAATTTAGGAAAGAATCGAATCATTTTAAAACATATTTAGAAGTTTTTAAAAAGTTTAAAAATAATTTTATATTTTCCAAGAATTTACACATTTTTTTAAAAATGTAGTTTCTTTAAAATTTTGTAGTTTTTTAAAAGTTTCTGAAAGGTTTCAGGATTATAAAAAAGGTTTATTAGATTTCTAGGAAAATTTAAAATAATTTTTTTATTTTACATACTTATTTTAGGAGAATATTTGAAAAGGTTTTTAAAAAGATTTTCGAAATCGTCAAAAAAGCATCTGAAGGATTTCAAGGTAACTTTTTCAATTTTGCAGAATTTTTTAAAAATTTTAGGACAAAAATGTATCATTTTTAAACATATTTAGAAAATTTATCAAATTTTCAAAAATAATTTGAAATTTGAAAAGATTTCAAAAAATTTTCTACGAACTATTCATTTTTGAAATTTTCGGAATACAATTTTGTAGTTATTTTAAAGATTTCGAAAAGATTCAAGATAATAACAAAAAAAACTTAAGATTGCTGTGAATATTGAAAGTAATTCTTAATTTTTTTAAATTAACTTCAAGAGAAGATTTAAAAATATTTTCAAACATTACGAAAGATTTCAGAAATTGTGCAAAAAGAATCTGGAAGATTTTAAGGTAATTTTTTTTATTTTGTAGAATTTTTTTAAAATGTTAGGAAAAAAGTTTCTCATTTTGAAACACATTTAGAAAATTTTTACAATTTTAGAAAATAATTCGAAATTTAAAAAGATATGCAAATTTTTTTAAGAAAATATTGATTTTTTGAAAATTTCGAAATAAAATGTACATTTTTTAATGACTTTGAAAGGTTTCTAGATAATAAAAATAAATTCCTATGATTGTTGGGAATATTTAAAGTAATTCTTAATTTTTTTAAATCAACTTCAAGAGAAGATTTCAAAATATTTTCAAACATTACAAAAGATTTTCGAAATGGCCAAAAAAGAATCTGGAAGATTTTCAAGTAATTTTTTTAATTTTTTCAAAAATTTAGGAAAGAATCGAATTATTTTAAAACATATTCAGAAGTTGTTGAAAAGCTTCGAAAATAAATTGAAATTTTTAAAGGTTTTTAAAAATATTTAACAAAATGTAGATTTTTGAAAATTTGGAAATAAAATTTTATAGTTTTTTAAAAATGTTGAAAGGTTTCAAGATTATAAAAATGGTTTATTAGATGTCTAGGAAAATTTAAAATAATTTTTTTTTATTTTTCAATACTTTTTTTAGGAGAATATTTAAAAAGGTTTTGAAAAAGATTTCGGAAGATTTTCAAAATTGTCAAAAAAGAATCTGGAAGATTTCAAGGTGACCTTTTTAATTTTGCAGAATTGTTTTAAAATTTAAGGACAAAAGTGTATCATTTTTAAACATATTTAGAAAATTTAGAAAATTTTCGAAAAAAATTTGAAATTTGAAAAGATTTCAACATATTTTCAAACATTACAAAAGATTTTCGAAATGGCCAAAAAAGAATCTGGAAGATTTTTATGTAATTTTTTTAATTTTCAGAAGTTTTTCAAAAGTTTAGGAAATTAAATTACCAACAAGTGTTCAATTTTAAAGCATGCAAAAAGTAATTTCTTACAAAAAAGTTGAATTTTTAATCCAAACAGGATTCCATTTTTGTTAAAAATTTATCTTTTTTAGTTAAAAATTCGTATTTTTTGGTAGAGAATTAATCACATTGAAACCTTATCTTTTTATTTGAAAAAATATTTCTTTGGTTCAAAATTGAACTATTTTATTGAAAATTCTAGTTTTTTGTTGAAAATTAATTTTTTGACTAAAAATGTAACTATTGCAATTTTTTCAATTTCTCTTTTTTAGTTGAAAATGCATGGATTTCGATAAAAATTAATCATTCTTGGTAGAAAATTAATCTTTTTAGTTAAGAATCGATCTTCATGGTTTAAAATTGATCTTCTTGGTTAAAAATTAATTTTATTGGTTGAAATTTTTTTTTTTCTAAATTCGTTTCTCTTTATTGAATTTTTTTTCAACTGAAAATTTAAATATTCCATTTTTGTTGAAAATTTATCTTTTTTAGTTGAGAATTTTGCTTTTTGTTTCGAAATTCTTCTGTTTTGTTAGAAAATTAATCGAATGGAAACTTTATCTTTTTGTTTAAAATATTATTTCTTTTATTCAAAATTTAACTATTTTGGTGAAAATGGTTGATTTTTGTTAAAAATTAATTTTTCAACTGAAAATTTAACTATTGCATTTTTTTGAATTTCTCTTTTTTAGTTAAAAACTCATTTATTTTGTTGGAAAATCGTCTTTTGGGATTAGAAATTACACGTTTTTGTAGAAAATTTCTTTTTGCATGCTTTAAAATCGAACAATTGTTGGAAATTAAATATTTTGTTAAAAATTCATATATTGGGGTTAAAAAATCAACTCTTTTGTATAAAAATCTCTTTTGCTTAAATATTCAACTACTTGTTTGAAAATTCATAGATTTTAATAAAAATTCATCTTTTTGGTAGAAAATTAATTTTCTTGTTTAAAAATCGATCTTCTTAGTTAAAAATTAATCTTCTTGGTTAAAAATTCATGTCATTGGTTGAAAATTTAACTTTTTTGTTAAAAGTTTGTTTGTCTTTCTTGCAAATTTATTATGTTTTTTTTTAGCTGAAAATTTAAATATTCCATTTTGGTTAAAAATTTATCTTTTTTGTTGAAAATTCCGCTTTCTGTTTAAAAATTCCTCTTTCTTGGTAGAAAATTAATCTAATTAAAACTTTATCTTTTTGTTTGAAAAATTATTTCTTTGGTTCAAAATTTAACTATACTGGTGAAAATTGTTGTTTTTTGTTGAAAATTAACCTTTTAACTGAAAATATAACTATTGCATTTTTGAAATTTTTCTTTTTTAGTTAAAAACTCCTTTATTTTGTTGAAAAATCGTCTTTTTGGATTAAAAATTAATTTTTTTTTGTACAATATTACTTTTTGCATGCTTTAAAATTAAACAATTTTTGGAAATTGAATTTGTTGTTAAAATTCATATTTTAGGATTAAAAAATCAACTGTTTTGTATAAATTTTATTTTCCTCTTAAATATTCAACTACTTGGTTGAAAATTCATGGATTTTGATAAAAAGTCATCTTTTTTGGTAGAAAATTAATTTTCTTGGTTAAAAATCGATCTTCTTGGTTAAAAATTCATGTCATTGGTTGAAAATTTAACTTTTTTATTTCAAAATCGTTTCTCTTTCTTCAAAATTTATTTTTTTTTTCAAACTGAAAATTTGAATATTCCATTTTCGTTGAAAAATGATCTTTTTTAGTTGAAAATTTCGCGATTTGTTTGAAAATTCGTATTCGTAGAAAATTATTTTCTTGTGTATTTTAAAATTGAAGAATTGTTGGAAATTAAATTTTTTGTTAAAAATTCATAGTTTGGGGTTAAAAATCAACTGTTATGTATAAAATTCGTATTCCCCGACCACGCAGCAAGCAGATCGAAACAAAAAGTACTTATTTACTATATTTAGTTCAAAGGAAAAATACCTTTATGATTTTCAAATATAAGACTTTTTTTAAGAAGAAGGTTCACTAAGAGCTGTCTTTGGACACAAAATAATAAATAATTCAGATATAAGAACTTCAAAATGTTTAAACTAGCATGTCATTAAGTCTTCAACTCAAATAAAAATATCTTGGTGCAATAACCATTCAAATTACACGATTTTCTGAAAAGATAAAAAAATAGAACTTGAAAAAGGTTTGAAATTTTCATCACAGTAGAATTTAGCCAATAAATGCGGATTTTCAATAAAATAATTGAATTTTCAACCAAAAATATAAAATTTTGACCAATAAATTTAATTTTCCACTAAAAAAGATTAATTTTCAACAAAATACATCGACTTTAAACCAAATAGTTCAATTTTCAACTAAAAAAATTACTTTTCTACCAAAAAGACAAAGTTTCAACAAAATACAGAAATTTTTAATAAAATAGTTGAATTTTAAATCAAGAAGAATCATTTGCTACAAAAAAAGACAAATTGACAGTCTTTAATTGATCTTTCAGCTCATAAAGATAAATTTTCTACAAAACGGTTGAATTATTCACTAAAAAATATGAATTTTCAAGAGAAAAAGTTCCTTTTCAACGAAATATTTGAAATTTCAACCGAATGAATCAATTTTCTGATCAAAGAATTAATTTTCAACCAAAAAACGATTTCTTAACGAAGTCGTTTAACTTTCAGCCAAATAATATTAAATTTGCAATCAAGAAAATTGATTTTTCATATGGACATTTATTACAGGTGTTCGAGAAAGAAACATTTAATGAAAAGTTGATGAAGTGGGTGGGAAAGTATTATTTACCATACAATTTTTTTGATGACGATTCACAAGATCTATTTCACTACTTAAATCCATCAGCTGTTTTGCCACTGCGCAGTCAAGTAAAAGCTCTAATCAAAAATAAATTTATTGAAAAACGAAAAATAGTTATGTCAATTCTCCGTTTGAATCCGTCTAGAATCTCTTTTTTCTGGATGGCTGGACTTCTGTCACCAATCGAAGTTACTATGGAATCAGTGGTCATTTTATCGATCAGAAATGGATTCTTGAATCCCTCGTTATTGATTTTTGTAAGTCACGTGGTGAACACACAGGAAAAGATATGGCCAATTGTTTTTTCCAAGTTATTGATGATTATAAATTAAATAACAAAGTAATGGGAATAACAGTAGACAACGCTTCAGCAAATACAAAATTTATGGTGGAGCTAAATGGCCTATTGCGGACATTCGACTCTGGAAACCAACACTTTCGTTGTGGCGCACACATTTTAAATCTTTCTGCCCAAGTCATGTTACATGTTCTCAAAATTGATGAGGCTCGCAACCAAAATAAGAACGTTGAAGATGATTCATGCAATGTCAGCTTTATCAAAATTAAAAGTTTTCTTCAAAAATATAAAACGATATGAACAATGGCGAAACAAACTGAAAATGTGCTGTGAAACGTGCAATATTACAATGTTGGCACCTAACATTGACGTCAGGACTAGGTGAAGTTCGACGACTGATATGATTTATCTCGCTCTCCGAATGCAACTTGACATAAATTTATTGTCCGATCATAATCAAGGATTAAAAAACTTTTGAATCACAAAATGCGAGTGGGAGCTTTCGAAAGAAATTTATAAATATATTCGGCACTTTAAAGTGATCACGACTGTATTTACTGGAGAAAAATATCCTACATTGAACGCAGTAGTTTTCGGCTTGAATATGCTTCTGGATATATTAGACGTCTCTATCAGCACTCTCTACAGTAAGCCTAAACTAAACCCGATAGAAGACAATATGTTGACAGCTCTAGAAGCTGCGCAAGATTAATTTGATTTTTGGGTCATTAAATTTTTGGCCGTGTTGTTCGACGACTTGTAGCAAGTACTTTTTTGAACTACACGCTTGCATGGAAAGACACTGTAATTATTTTTTGGTCTGCTTTTTCTTTATGTAATAATTTTTTATGTAATGGAATTAGAAAATCATAGCCTGGACTGTCACTTCTCTGTTCTGTGCTTCGTGAATTTTTACAGTTTTATTGTCATTTAACTCAAACCTTTTGAGTCAAGGGGACCAGAAACTGTACAAGTCGTCGAACAAACCGCCAAAAATTTTATGATTCAATGAAGTCCACTATTGTCAAGGGATTGAAATCAGAATAAATTTATTTCGATTTTGAAAATGTGAGAAGAACTTAAAAACAATGATAATTAACTAGCTAAAAAGAGTCTATAATAAATAATATTTCTGACAAAAAAGTTCCAAATGAACAAAATAATACGTAGTTCTTAGAAGGAACTATTGATTTCACTAAATGAATAGTTTTAACATGTAATATTTGCAACAAAAGTGGCTGATTTTAAGCATATTCACTTTCCATGTAATTTATTTTCACACCTTCATCAAAAATTTCAGACAAAAAAGCCTTTCTCTCTAAGTTTGAGTGATCTACTGCTTCCAAAACGGTTCTGAGACCAAAAAGGTTTGAACCAAAAATTTTTCCTGAAAAAACAAACAAACATCTTTTTTCGTTCATATTTTTTTGGCTAAAACCAACAGTTTTCGAGAAAATGGGGAGAAAGTCGTTTTATTTTCCTCACGCGCCTTGAGCAACCTTTAAAATATGTTTTTTATTAAAAACAACAAATAGGATGTTATT
This sequence comes from Andricus grossulariae, assembly GCA_011634705.1. NCBI lineage: Eukaryota > Metazoa > Arthropoda > Insecta > Hymenoptera > Cynipidae > Andricus > Andricus grossulariae. The sequence continues at coordinate 139,102,208 of JAABKJ010075445.1, forward strand.
TTTTTCTTATAAGCAAAAATCTTAGCGAAAAATGCTCTTACATTCTCAAAAATATAGATTATTTTGGTAACCTATAAGGGCCATTTTTAAATATTTATCAGGTGTTGCCGTCTAATAGTTTTTCTTGAACCAAAAAAATTACTGCCTGTTTTTCAATTCTAGGGGGAAAACTTTTTTTACCGTATTTGTAAATTTCAGTTCTTTGCAGAGGTTTAAAAATATTATTAAAAAATAATTCAGGGTTTCATTATTTTGTTAAAATGTTCAATTTTAGGAGGTGAGACATTTGAAAAAGAATGAGTGGAATTTAAATGGGCACCCTATTAGGTGAGTGTATTATAAAAATTAGGATAAAAAATTACAAGCCATGGCATGACTGTGGCCTCAATTTCGTCCTCGATTTCCATATGAATCACGACTTCCGCGGTATGCTCTAGCACGACCACAATTAACTCTACGTCCATGGTCTACTCCTCGACGTTGGCCTAGACCACGAACATAGTCCACTTGACGACGATTTTGTAGACAACGACCATGGTCTACTCCACGACGATATTGCAGACCATGACGCGGATCCACTTAACGACGTTGGTCCACTCTACGTCGTTGGTCTAGGGCTAGACCACGATCTTGGTCCTCTCTACAATCTTGGAATCTTCCAGTAACTCGGTGTGTTCGACGTCCTTGGTTTGGCCTTCCTTCGCCATTGATGTTTTCATTCTCCTTTTCCCCTTTCTTCTCCTTTTCTGTTTCCTTCTCCTTTTCCCTTTTCTTCTCCTTTTCCTTCTCTTCTTTATCCTGTTCCTTCTCAATTTTTAAAATTTTCAGCCCCTGATGATGTACAGTTTTCTCCATTCTCTGTAAATCATAAAATTTAATGTTTCTTTTGTAACGATTCTCTTAAGGAACATTATTTCTCGACTGCCTCACTTACCAAAAGTATGTCTTTCTGTCGCTATCAAATTTTCAGAATTTTTTTTTTGCTTATGATTTATATGATAGTATAGTTCAGACAGTAGTTAGAAGCTTTTGATGTCCATCGTTTTAAAACTACAGGGGGTTGAATTTTCACCAGCCAAAATATGAAACAAATCCTCTCTTTCCCCGAGATTGCATATCGTACAGTTTCTCGATGGCTCATACATAAATTCAAACTCCCCGATACGAATGCAGCCTCTAATTGAACCCAGGAGCCTCAACTAAGCAATTGTGCTTGTGACATAAGAAGGGAGACGGAAGGTAAGATAAGGTTAAATGCCTGGTACTGAGGACAAGTTTGGAAATACCTGTAGAGTACCAGAGCCTAGTATTCTACCATAATCTGAGCACTTTAAATAGACTGAAAATTTATGCAAGATTGTCTCTTTATTATTTTGTAAAGCTATTGCGTCCAGTCCGGTCATAAATGAGCAGAGTTACACATGCAAAAAAACTCCTTTAATTGCAAAACCCAATCAAACTTAACATTACTAGAAGATTCAGCTGCTAAGGAGTTTAATTTCTTTAAGCAGCGTACGGGATGTCTTTGTTCCTCCATTTCCAACAGCCTCTCCAGCCAACTTAGATCTAGCTTACAAATCTCATAAGCCAATTGTAGTCTATCAGTTTCAAGTCGCAAAGCATAATTTGGCGTATAAGCGGAAGGTTGAAAACCCTCTTCAAGAACTTCGATTGAAGCTTTTCGATCATTTCAGTGTATTTTAAACCCAGACTGCGATAGCATAATACAATACACTGAATGCAAGGCTACGAAAAATTTTAGTGCACCAAGCATTGGATTTCGTAGAATGAAGAATTCTTAGAACAGCACCTATAAAACATTTGCTGAATACATTTTCTTGGTAGCCTCTTTAAGGAAAAGATCCGAACTTGAGAAAATATTACCTAAGTAGAGATACTCCTCAGCTACTTCCAGCTGAACCCCAAAGAAAAAGAAACTGTAGCTTCGCGAGCGACCTCTATGAAATACTACAACTTTTGATTCAGATTCATTTACTTGAAAGAAATTTACTTTACAATATTCTTCAATCAGGTTAATCTTAAATTGAAGATAAGCTTAAGAGTTGGCGAGGATCACTATATCGTCAGCGTAGGCTAGTAAAATTACATCAATTAGGTGATCGATCGAAATTCCTATCGCCCCGTGGTTTCTTAGGTATTCCTCTAAATCAGATATTAACAAGGCGAAAAGGAGAGGACTGAGAATCTCGCCCTGCAGAACCCCTAGTGTAAACCTAACTGACGTGGTAGGGCCAGACCTAGTGCTAATAGTCACGGAAGAGTTATTATATAAACTTTTAATGATTCTTATGATTTTTGTACTCATTCCCTTCCTGAGCAATTTTTGCCAAAGAAGCGAGTGGTTAACTGAAGGAAATTCTTTTTTAAAATCGATGAAAAACGCAAAGACCTTAAGTTTCGGAATAATGAAATGGATTTGAATTAATGCATTCAGAGTGAAAATGTGATCTATACAACTCCGTCCAGCCCTGAAACCCGCCTGATTCTTGGGAAGGCAGTTTTTCATTGTTCTCTGGATTGTCAGGAAACTTGTACACAATAAGGTTATTGGCACGAAGACTTCTTTGAAGAGAGGACATTTGGCTCTTCAAGGTGGATACCTCCGCAGTTAGAGCCGAATTACTCTTTTCCAGCCCGTCACATTTAGCTTTTAACAACTGTGACTCTTTAACAAGCGAATCTAAATCAGTTTCCTGTTTAGAGATTGTTTTTTTTAACAGACATAACCTCCTTCTTAGTTTCCGCAGTATCCGCTTTTATAGAGGTTGAAAGTGCCATCATTTTTGAGTTCGTCATCATATCGAAGGAGAAAACGACAAATCCCGGTTCTCTCAGGTATATGAATTTAGTCCTTGTTAACTGTTGTAAACAGCTGCCACTGCCGGGACCCTATATATAATTAAAAACTAAAGGTTAACAACCACCGCAGGGTCCCACTGGGAGCAACTGTCATCTAAAAAATGACTACCACAGACGCGAACCATCATGTTTTCCCATCTTCAAATGTTTTGCTTTTTATAAAAAGCTGCGGTCGGCTTTGCCTTACGGCAAAGCCGATGAAACACGGCTTGTTAGAAATAATTAAATTATTTAATCATTGTTTCATTCATGTAACTAATAATTATAGAAATATGATATACAATAATGTAGGTCTCGAAATGAAAGAAATAGATCAATTCTACATCTTATTAACTTCAAACAAATCATTTACTGTTAACTGTTCCGCGCTGTTCCTTCTTACCCTACTTGTTATAATTTACATTTTTGCAACTTATATGTAAGATAAAATGAAGCTCAAAAACACAATAAATTAAGTACATAAAAAAATGCGAATACTTACTTTGGAGCAAAAAACGATTTATCTGGTAAACAAAGTATAAATAATACTATTCCTATTTAAAGGTAACAAGCATATAGCAGTTTGAACTAATTTGAATTTTAAAAACGAAAATAATATTTTTTTTTATTTGAAGAACGCAGTCGCATTTCTGCATTCGTACATTGTATGAATATTTAGTGCAGTTCGGAATTAAGCACGTTCTCCACGGATTCTGCGAGCGCACAGGTTGGTATCTTCGAAAAGTCCAAGCTCTGGAAACGCAAGTCAGTCTTGAAGTCCTGAGTGATTTCATCTGAAAATCTTAACTGTTCCCATGAATACTGTTGTTACATCCCGAAATTTTACAAATTTGATGTAACATCCATAACTGAACATAATCTTTCTTATCTCACGTGGTATAGGATAACGCCACTAATTATAAACCATAGCATTACCGATCTTCTCTTAGTTTGAACCTAACTATGGTAACTGCACTACGATCGATGAGATGGAAATCATAAGATACATACACTATGTTACCATGGAAGGATAATGATTCAGAGAATACCGATAAGTTAGCATATGTTCGGTTAATGAGAGATTGTAATTGCAGACTCTGCTACTATGAGATAATTGAGAATATTTAATAACATACGAATGCCAATAGCTAAGCCAACGTATAAAATCCAAACTCCTGGAAGGTCGAGAGTTGAGATGCGCGATCGTTGTCCACAGTCGCAGACAATAGCATGAGTCACCGGCATGAATCGTACGACATTCAATAAGGAAAGTCGCGTGTATCAAATTGCATATAGCCGATCTGGAGAAGACACGACACAAACGGAATTATCAGTTAACGGGACATAAATAATCTTCACTCTAGTAATCCGAAACTCATTAATGTGATTTATTTTAAGAGCAAGGAGTACGTGCCTTGGTCGAAATTGACAAAATACGTGCCTTGGTCAAAATTGACAAAATACGTGCCTTGGTCGAAATTGACAGAAAACGTGACTTTATCGAAGTGTCAAGCGTATACAAACCGCTAATGTACGAAGTAAAACAAAAGGCATAACTATAAACTTTTTTAAATTAAGGTAGAGGAGGGTACGTTGGCGCACCTAAAAGAAAAAGTGAATTTAGAAGAATAATATACAACCGAAAATAATGAAAAAATGTGTTTTTGGTAGCTTCATATCTGGGGTATAGTAAGTGACAGAAGATTTTTAGATGAAAAATACATTAAATATGTTAAGATTAGTTTTTCTGAAGTACTGTACCGGCGTCAAGTTACCCGCTACTTTGGTTGATTTGGCGCACCAATATTATTGCTTTGGGATAATAAATAAAAAGAACTAAGAAACGCGGCTCTGGTCCTAAATTTTTATAATTATGAAAACAGTTTTTTTTTGTTTTTTTTTTGGCTTTGGTCCTAAATTTTTATAGTTATGAAAAAAGCAAAAAAAAAATTTAGTCACAAACAAAACTTTTTTCATAATTATAAAAATTTAGGACCAGAGCCGCGTTTCTTAGTGCTTCTCATTTATTATCCCAAATTTTAACCTCTTGTCTACTGTCAAAATATTATAGTCGATCATTCTCAACCAAATGAATTCGGTTCGCGAACAAAGGAAAAGCGATCTCCGATAAAGGTATCATGAAAAATAGCGTGCACAACTCGGGTCGAAAGGCTATATGATTGCAACAAGTGTGAGTGCTGCCCTGGCTTCGCTCGGGCAGCAAACTTCGCGCTCGTTGCAATCATAGCATTTCAACCCTAGCTGTGCAATATACTATTACAGGTACTCTGGTTCCCCCTGCCTCGTAAACATTCTATACCAGCTGTTGTGCCTTGAATCTGCGATTTTTTTCTATCTTTCCTCCTCTTGCCTTGCCTTCATCTCTTTCTCTATTTCCTCCAACTCTCTACCCCTCACTTGCATACCACAGCCAAACCTCATTTCATATATCTCATCCTTCCATTTTGAAGGCCCCACGTTAGCCCTCCTCTCTTTATCCCTAACTTCCCGAGGTGCATTTTGCTTTCCTATCCCCTTATTAATTTCTCTTCTATGTTCCAGGCTCTTTTCACTTGCCTGGTCACCATTTTTTCAAGTCGTATTTCTTCCCTCAGCATATAACCTGGACAGCTCCAACTCGCTCCCATAACCCATCTCAAAAATCTCTCATGAAAACTTTCCACTCTCTTATGTTCTTTCCATTTCCAGATTTCCACTCTATAGCTTAACACTGACCATACTAACACATCAAACATCTACACTCTCATCTTCCAGTCATCCTTATACCTTCTTTTTCCCATACCCCATACTTGTCCCATTACTTTACTCGTGCGTTTTAATCTCTTTCTCTCCTGCAGCTCGCTTCATCCTCTCGTTTTGAACCAATATCTTAGGTAGCAAAAATCCTCCACCAACTCCACCACCACGCTATTTATCTTCCATTCGTACTCTAATCTACCCTTTTTATTTCTGAAACACGTCATCTTAATCTTGTTCACATTCACTGTTAAACCCTTTTCTCTCGCATAGTCTTCGAACACTCTCATCTTTACCTGTTCCTAATATTGTCCCCCCTTTTACTTTCACCTACAACTTCTCCTCTAAATCTGCCAGAAGAATACTTAACAGGAGTGGGCTCAACGGGCACCCTTGCCTGAGGCTCCTTCCTGTCCAGAATTCCTCTCATTTCTTATCTCCCATCTTCACCCTTATCTTATTATCCACAAATATTTCTTTTATCCTCTCTATTAGACCTTTGTCTACTCTTCTCTCTTCCATGGCTGTCCATAACACTCTCATGTTAACTGAGTCAAATGCTGCCTTAAAATCTACAAAGAGTGCGATTAGTATCCCTTTCTTTCGCCTTAGGTTCCTATTGACTAGATAGTTGAGCACGTAGTTGTTATCTATGGTTCCCATCCCTTTTTAAAACCCGTTTGTTTGTGTGGTACTCTTCCCTTTTCTTCCACCTGTCTTGCCAACCTCCTTCTAAGCACTCCCGCATAAATTTTACATCCCACTGGCATAAGTGTGATCCCTCTATATTCCTCCACCCTTTTGCCCTCTTCACTCACTCATAATCCTCCATATTTCAGTGCTTTATTTTCCAAGCCATCTTCCCCTGTTGCCTTGGTTCTTTTCAATCTTGCAATCGCCTCATTCACCTCTTCCCTACTAATCTCATTTTCGCTGTCCTCACCCCCCTCTACCACTTTTCTTCCTTCTCCCTTTACCCTATTTTCCCCACCTCCTTACAGCCCCTTGAAGTGCTTTCTCTACCTCTTCCATGTACCTTTCTTTCTCCTTCTGTCTTTTCTCCTTTACCATTCTTTGGTGCTCTCCATTTCTCCTGTTGAGTTCTCCTTCATATATATATATATATATAGTTAAAAGTTTGTCATAAGGACAACCGCAGGATTTCGCCAGGAGCAGGTGCTAATCTTAAAAATTGCTGAATAGAATTCAAACTGTTTTCAAAAAACTCATCTTTATATTCAATTTTCCTACTATTAAATTACATGTTTTCATTCATTTTTGTTTATCGCTAATTACAGCTGCTCTTATTGTTGCTGAAAACTATGTTCTTCTTTTATATTCATTAAAAGTATCAAGTGTTGAACGAATTTTAGTATTTTTGCTATACATAACAATGCAAAAACGGGCAAACCTGATCGGAGCGCCATCTGCTGGATTTATTTGAACTACGATACCCCTCCGGACGCTAAGAGAACAACTACCGCATACACATGCACGGGCGATGCATAGGGATGATCCAAATAAAAATAATCAATAATTGAATTCAAGAAGATAAATGAAGTAAAAGAATTCAAAATGAAAATGCTATATTTAGCACCGTTTTCTATTGTTAAAAATTAATTATTTAATTAAACACATAAAATACAAGACATGTAACTTTTACTCCAAAAAGTTCTAGTTAAATTTAATGGCTAATTTAACCAGAGGTTTTTCAGTTAAATCCGAGGGGCCATTCACTCTCGAATCCAGGGGTTTTAGCGTTTGAAATCAGTATGAAGTCAAATGCAACAAGCATAACACTTTGTGAAATCATCTGAAATCAGCGAAATCTGAATGGATCTTTTGAAAAAGATTCGATATTTTTAAAATTAGTGAAAATCGAGTGAAATCAGTAGAAATCTCTGGAAAAATTCCGAAATCGTGAGCGAATCAGTAGGAGTCAACGAGAGATTGTGAGTAATCACGAGCAGTCAGGCGAGCAATCAAGAGAGCAGTGAGTGTAGTCAGTGCATTCAGCGTGCGACTCTTTCTTGCTTCGTCGCTATGGGCTAGCGGTGAGCACGCTATAGCACGGCCCTCTACAGTTTATGTGCGCAGCGAGTGTGCGCGCTGCAACGCGTTGTGTGCTTAGCGGTGTGTCGTGGGTGGCCGTTTTATTCCAGGAAAAAAAATCCCGATCATTTCCCGCTGTTTTCCCGGTTAGCAACAATTTTCGACGGTCACTGAAATTAAAATATTCGAACTTTTGAAGCTAAAAATGTTTTCATTTGAAGTTATAAAAACTGAACATCAAATCAAAACACTGAAAGAGGAACCCTTTTGAATTTTATGCTTTTAAAATTAACGCTTACCATTTTTTTTATTTAAACGCTCAATAACACAGCTCCACAAAAAAAATCGAGAAAATTACCCCTGGAGTCTGACTCCGTCTATAATATGTTTTCGGGCACGCTGAATGCAAATTGGGGGTCCGTATGGCTCCATCACGTCAGATTTCGTCCCTGACCTTAAAAAAACGTGAAAATCGCTGATTTAAGGTGAAACATCATTCGTATGAATTCGGAGTTGCTGTGTTTCTATGACGTCACACTTTGTCTCTAGCCTAAAAAAAACGGTTTATTGGTAATTTTAGTTAAAACTTATATTTTTCCCATGCAAAGTGGTCATATCCTATGTTTTCGAGGTTGATGAGTACGAATTCGGAGTTGTTGTAGTGCATTGAAAAAATACATGTTTTACATCAAATTACCGATTCATCGTTTTTCTATGAGGCTAGGGACGAAGCGTGACGTCATAGAATCACAACGACTCCGGATTCGTACTAAGCGACCTCGAAAACATAGGATATGACCACTTTTCATAAGTACGAATCATGTTTCACCTAAATTAGCGATTTTCATGTTTTTTGAGTTTATGGACGAAATCTGACGTGATGGAGCCGAACGGACCCCGAAGTTGGATTCAGCGACCCCGAAAACACATGATAGACATAGTCAGACTCCAAGAGTAATAATCCCGATTTTTTCTGGAGCTGTGTAATTGACGCGTATAAAATGGAAGCTTCTAACACATTTCAAGTGAACAATTTTAAATTAAATGCTGTTACACTGTGGATGACGAACACGTTCCAGTTGCGTCGGGATTGGTTGCTTTAAGGAACCATGATCGTAGCTTCCGGAGCCTAAACTTTCTCTTCAATTCTATGATTATAGTAATATTTAAAGAATGGTAAAAATTAATTTTAACAGCGAAACAAATGTCGAATTTATTTTGAATCGTTGAGCAATCCCATGTTAAATCATCTGAAAAATGTTAATCATTGTTAGTAATGTTGATTGAAATTCTATTAGGTCTCTTAGGTATTGAAAGAAACACTCTAAATAATTTTGGAAATGAATAAGGATTAGGGTAAATTCATTATTGAGGACCCAGGTGAGCCTAAGACTTTATGGTGCTCCACCTACTTATTTGTATCTCTTATTACTGCCGAGACGATTTTCTGCAAAAATGGAAAGTCAGGCTATTAGATGAGTCATTGTTGGGGGCCTCTGACCCAAGTGGGCCTCAAACTTTAACAATGGAGGGTTAACTTTTGTAACTATTCGCACTCTTCGTACTTCACTACCAAACACCATGAATTCTCTATATTCACTATCAGCGGGAACTCGGCGTAAAACGCCGACTCCGTCGGCTTTTGTTCAGCTTTTATTTAATTAAAACAAATAATTACGCGGGGACGTGAATCAGGCACTATTAGATACTTGAAGTTGATTATTTTTTATTTTTTAAAAGCTATTCAATTGAATAATAAGAGCGATCATTTTATTTGCAACAACTTTATTATTTAATTGAACAGCCTGAAAAATATATCTGAAGAATCTGATGTTAAAATTTTGTTCTTCATGTTTGAAAAAAAAAGTATCGTCCCATGCATTTGGTATTACTACATGGCCCTTGGCGTGCAGACATCTTGCCAAATGACGTCATAACTTAAAATACCTAAATCGGGCGAGCATGCGCAGTTGTTTGTAATTGGTGTTGGTGTCGACGTAGACTAACCAGACATTGGCTGATCTCCCTTTCTCACTTTCATTCCCGTACTCGACTCGGCAGCGCCGTGCCCTCTTGCCATCCTCACTCATAAGTTTGAGGGACGGGTGAAGGGAATCGAAGAATAGGTTGGAGAGTCGATTCCGGAATCGATTTTCGACCGCTCAGACTCGGTTCTAAATAATCGATTCCCAAACACCAAGAATCGATTCTTCGTAGGAATCGGAATCGATTTGACAGTCCCTATTGAAGGAAAATTTTGTTTCTGATAATTTTCAATCATTAATAATAATCAGTAAGAAACGAAAAAAAAAGTTTTTTCCCCTAATAAGATAAATTTATAATTGTATATAATATATTAATTTGGTAATAAAATGGAGCTATTGCATATCAAATAATCTGAAGAATTTTATCTATTATTAGTAATATTGATTAAAATTCTAGTAGGTTTCTTAGGTATTGAAAGAAAAACTCTGAAATAATTTTTGAAAAATTGAAAAAGCTTAGACGATATTCAAAATATCACCTAAGCTTTTTCAATTTTTCAAACATTATTTAAGAGTGTTTTTTTTTCAATAAATAAGAGACCTACTAGAATTTTAACCAATATTACTAACAATAAATGAAATTTTTCAGATGATTTAACATGGGATTGCTCAATGATTCAAAATGCATTCGACATTTGTTTCGCTGTTAAAATTCATTTTTACCATTCTTTAAATATTATTATAATCCCAGAATTATTATTATTTTTTTAATTATTCATTATTAAATAATTAATTCAGGTATGAATCGACTATTCGATTCCTGAAATCGAGAAAACGATCGATAATAGGAATCGAGAACCGGTTCTCGCCAAAAACTCCTAACCCTACACGGAGAGAAAAATCTAGGAATTAGCGCGTGAACATTTGTCACGCTTCAATAGCAAGCATTTCTCTTGGAATACATTCATGGATGCTTCTATTAATCCACGAGGGTTTCGCCGGCCTGTCGTTGTGATTTCGTCGTGTCCTGTGACCACCCATCTCACGGTTTTGAGACGTGGCAGTTGCTCCCATCTCACCACCCATCTCACGGTTCACAGTGGGGCGAAATGAAAAAACGATGTTCACAATAACCTGTAGGTCACAATTCTTCATCAATTTTCAATTTTTTTTTTTTCAATTCAGCACTGAATTCTCAAGAAATCTGTCGAGGAAACAGGCCTCAGGTTTGATGCACAAGGGTCGGTGGAAGAAAATTTTTTTTTTACATTTCAAGTTATTTGTTATAAACAAATATTTGCAACAAATAGCCAGTATGATGGATTAGTTTTTTGTGAAGTATATTTATGCATCGAAATTGCTCGTTCAGAGCAACGAGGTAAAATGTGATCATGAAAATGTGGTATTCGATATAATTTGTTAAGTTTATCAACAATTATTATAAACAAATGCATGATTTGAACAGTTTTAGGCAGAAACAAACCGATTTTTCTTCTGATTGCTTTGAATCTCATTGCTTGTGATGCACATTGATGTATTCTTGTCATCTGTTATAATTGGTCAAATTTATCAACAATTATTATAAACAAATGCATGATTTGAACAATTTTAGGCAGAAACAAACCAAATTTTCTTCCGATTGTCTTGGGATCTCATTGCCTGTGAGGCACATTGATGTATTTTTGTTATCTGATATCATTTATTAAATCTTTCAACAATTATTATAAACAAATGCATGATTTGAACAGAAAGAAAGACAGAAAGCTCAGATTTTTTCCTGTAAGACTATGTAGATTAGAAAGAGGGATTCAAATTTTAGATTTATGAAAATAAGCGTTGAGTTCTCTGTTACGTGCATGACGCTCGCGCTCGAGCCTCGCGGCGCACCGTGGTGCCTTCATGGTATTGTTTTTACGAAAAGTAATAATATATGCTAGTATATTTGATTGCTCTCTGTATTTTACAGGGTTGAGACTGCCACTTAAATGCCTGCATTACGTTCACTAATGAATGTTGAAAAAATTTTGAATTTTGGAAAATAAAGTTATTTAATAAGATGTCGGGTCGAAAAAGTTATTTTATGGATTAAGCAAAATTAAAGCTCGGAGATTTTTTCATGCTGATGTCTGGTCTTCTATCTGCCTTGCTTTCCGCATTTTTTTTTCGTTTCTTCCCTCTTGGGAAGTAGTCGCATTCCGTGGCTGAGGAAAATTTCACAATTCTGGAGTGGAAATTCGCAAACGTAAGAAACTGCGTGCAGTTTAAATTTCGTGAAACCATGTTTTTTGAAGATTGCGACCAAGATATGAATTTGCGAGAACAAAAGTTTGATTATAAATGAAAGATATCAAAAAGATATCTTGGTCGCAATCTTCAAAAAACATTGTTACGCGAAATTTGAACAACGCGCAGTACCTTACGTTTGCGAATTTGCTTTTAAAAACATTTAGGCCTTCGTCCCAGGCAACAGCACTACACAGATATCGATATCCTTCTACTCCAGAATTGTGACACCCAAACATTCTTTTTCATGCTTCACTGACTGGCCTACTATTGAAGATGGGAGACTTCAATTGAAGAAATTTTCCTTGGTCACGGAATGCGACTACTTCCCAAAAGAGAATTTCCAAAATTCAAAATTTTTTCAAAATTCATCAGTGAACGTAATGCAGGCATTTAAATAGTGGCAATCTCAACCCTGTAAAATGCAGAGAGCAATCAAATATACTAGCATATAATATTAATTTTCGTACAAACAATACCATGAAGGCACCACGATCTGAATAAAAGCTACTTAAAATAACTTTATCAATTTATAAGTTTTTTTTTATCAATTTCCTACTAATGCGAAATTATATTGTACGCATGTTCAAAACATAACTAAATATTATTATTTATCTTTACGACAACTTTACGACATCCTATGTCCATGTCGTTAAGGTGTCTTTACGATATCGTAAAGACATCGTCAGATCGAACGACGTATTTACGATATCGTAAAGACACCTTAATGACATGAACATACTTTGAATACATATTTTTAATTTCAACATATTAATAAATACGGAGTTTCGACCCTTAATATCAGGTTTCTCATCTCTCTTAGGCACACCTATCCTCAATCAAAAAGAAATGTCATGAAAATTCCTAATGAAAGGGTTCACGGCATCTTATTAAAGCTATTTCGTAGTTTCAAAATCCGTTTCGAATGAAATCCTAGCTGATCGTTTTGCGGTTTCATTCAACGATTACTTTTTTAAAAATTATTCTTAAATATTTTTACCTCGGTTGGAGCACATGCTTTAGCGAAATATGAAAGTTAGTATTTTTTTTCACGTAATTCCTACTCTTGTACCACTTTCAGCCTAACCCAGAACTACGCTGTGGACGTGATAGTACAGCGGTTCCGGTTTTTATTTATTATCTTATTTAGTAATTTATTTGATCATTACGGGAAAATGAGTATGAAAATGTAAAGTTACCTGATAATGACTATAAAATGATATAAGAATAATAAAAAAAAAACGATACAGTTTGAACCAAATAATGTATTGAAATGTGTAATGTGAAATTTAAATATGCATGGAAGTGTATTCTACGACCGTTTTTCCTAATCTTTCTTGATAGGATGGATCATCCATCACGTTGATTTTGTAGCGGTTCCAAACGTTTAAAAAGTCTCTTTGAACTGATTCACCTGGCTGCTCTGACCACAATTCAAATCCTTCTCCATAAAAAAAATGCAAGGAATGATCAAGATGTTCAAAAATGACGTGAATTTTCAATGTCACAGAAAATTTTGTACTGGCATAAGCCTTTTTCAATTCTTTAATGAGCTTATCTAAATCCTGGCCGGGTGTCGACGTAGAAAAACAAGAATCCACAATTTTGTTCATAACTTTGAAAGGAGAAATGAACGGTGTAAGTGTAAATTTTCCTACATCTGAATAAATTTCTGCATCAAGTGTATCTGACTCTTGTAGGGTGTTGTTTACAAGCATTTCCTTCAAAAATGTATTCATGATAATTCTTTGCAATGATGTTCAACTTCTTTGGCCACAGTAACGCTTTTTCTTTTGCAAGTAGCGGCACTAATCCGTCCAGAACAAATGGTTAACATAGCCTTGTAAAACATGTAATTCGGGAATTAGACATTTTTCAATAACAAGTACATTATCATCTTCTTTTAGAAGAGGTGAGTGAATAGTGATATGATTTTCCATTGCATGTCTCTTATTTCCACCTACAAGAGTAAACTGCTTAAGATTATTTTTTAAATCTCCATAAGTTTTTAAACGTAAACAAGCGTTACTAACATTTAAGCATTTCGACCCAGCATTGGATTCATCATCTTGCTCACTGTCGTTTGCATCGTCTTCTTCATTCTCGTTCAGTTCTTTTAGTGAAATAAAACCGTACGGACAAGGATACATTGAAGTGGCTATCTATTGACCATTAACGACGAGTAAAAGTTTAAAATCACTGAGTAACTTAAAAGGAATGTTATTAACGTTGGTTAGATTAAATAAGGATTGTACATTTTCATCAGATTTTTTTACATCTGGTACAACAGCTAACAAAATTAGTCTTTTGACAATTGTTAATTTAGCCATTTTGGCACAAGTACCACCTTCAGAATAAAGACTTCTTCTGTTTATTTTTGGCGAAGCAGGTTTATTAAACATTGTTAAGCATATTTTCAAATTTCATATTTCATCCGTCATCATTTTTACCAGCACATTGCCTATTATACCTCTTTTCTCTGAAACGAACTCTAAAATTTCTTCTGCGTCTGCCCATACTACAGGTCTATTCGCAGATATAAAGGGAACTTCTGCAGGCATTTAAATCTGGAATCTGAGTAGCCTTAAACGAGCAGCACTGAAACGGCACTGGGCAGTGCTGTTTGAGTGCCATTCAATCGGCAGAGCAGATGCCTAACATCAATTCGCAACAAGCAGCAGAACGATATCTGCATACAAGTTCAAAAATACCCGCGCGTACGCATGCGTTTGCAAGCGGCCATGCCATCCTCCGATAAATCTGGTAATTATCTAGTAATATTAATCATGAGAAGAAAAATTACTAAAATATTACTAGCTTTATGAGCGGTTGGAATGTTCGCTTGCAAATGCATGCGTACGCGCGAGCATGCATGCAGAGGTGTAAAAGCACCCTAAGCATGGGACGGACATGCACCATAGAGCCTCAGAATTGGGAGCACTGCCCATCCCTAGTACAGCGACTTCTTCATGCTGTCACCACTCGAGGTACTTGTTACATCGTGATCCGCTTCTTCTATTAGGACTGATAGTTGTGGTTTCAGGTTACGTGTGACAGTGATATTTTATAAAAATTATTTTGATTTCCAGAAGACATGTATCGCACAGAAAACTAAATAATATTAGTAGTTTCTTAAAACATTTTAATAAATTGAGAATATTATAGGAAGAAGAACGAGTTAACTCATAAAAGAAGGAACCTGTGTTATACATAGAAACAAATAATGGCAGAATTAAAAGTTAGTGAAATGAGTTTATAACTTCTATTGCATTTTTTAACTAGATAGCTTATTTCGCAATCACTACTTGTTCAGAACAGAGTAACTTGTCTGCTATCGTGGATACTGGGTATGCCAAATGCAATGCTGTCCTTGTAAAAATCATTATTAAAGAATTTATTGAATATAATATGGAAGGATATCAGTTGTGGATTTATTCACTTGAAAAGAAAAGATACTTATTTTAATTACGCGCTGTTTTGAAGTAATTGCATAGTCAATTCTACTAAAAAAATCAACGAAAAGCTATTTGGTTGAAGTTATCTAGAACTTAAAAAAGTAAGAAAATATGACATCTGTGAAATAAAGAAGTGTGAAGTTATAACTATATGGGAAAAATTAGATTTTCAAGACTGAAAAAATCATTAGAATAACAGAAATTCCAGTATTGAGTCGCAAATTAAGGACGTTGGAACCAGCCTCCTGTCAAAGATATTATACACCTAGATGCGGCAAGTGGGGACAGAATTATTAGTAGGGTAGGATAAATGTAGACGTCGCTGTCGGCGAAAATCCTAACCTGCCCAGCTGTGCCTCTACCCGCTGAAGTATCCATCCCCTCTTAACAGTTGCCGTGAGTAAAATGGGCGAGAGCAAAGATATTATAAACCTAGATGCGGTGCGGGTTTAGTTACCCGCTATAAATATAGACGGCGCGTCCGGCGAAAATTGTCAGTTCTCCTCTAGTCTCCACTACTCCCCGATAGCACCTTCCAATATAGTTTTCCAACAGTCACTTGGAGCTTTGTAAGCAACTCTCATCATACTCCTCGAGGCACACTTATGGTAACTTAGCTCGGACAAGAACCATTCAAATTCAAAATAAATTACGCTTTACAAAACATGTTTATTTTGTTGAATACCGAAGATAAAAGTCCACGAATAATTTATATTACTGTGTCATATATTTTATAATAATTCTAAATTTATTTTTATTTTTGTGGTCTGCAATTTCGATGAGGTTCTCGTATGCATTTTCCAATTTCTTAATCATATATTCTACATTTTTTATAAATATAGAATTATAATTCCAAGTAGTATAGGAAATGTGTCCTTTCTGTTTTTATATGTTAAGGCGGCAGTTTTGAGCCAGATTAGGTTTCACACTCGCAAAAAAAATAGTCGAATAGAATTTCACTAGCGCATTCATAAAAAATATCTTGTTTCTTTTCGATTTTGTTTCATTTTCGGCTCAGTCTCGAAAATAGAAATTCAAACGAAATTGAAAACTTCGACTCGGGCGCAGTACTGACTGCCACTACCGAGACAGTATTGTCAAACAACTGGCATACTAAAATGCCGGAGTTAATTTTAAAATCTTCAAAAATCATTTATACGTTTTTTTGAATGTGTCTAGATTATTAATACATGTTCACACGATAACTTCACGTTCAATTATCATTATAATTTCAAAAAACAATGAATTTCAATTCAATTTTTCAAATAATTTGGTCACCCCGTATTTCTGTACTCTAGTTATGCGAGAAAAAAGTTATTAAAAATGTATATTAATAGATTGCGCTTGTTTTACCTAAAGATTATGATTGAGTTGCTTCAAATTAACATATATATAAAGTTAAAAGTTTGCTATAAGGACAACCGCAGGGTTTCGCTGGGAGCAGGTGCTAATCTGAAAAATTGCAGCCGCTCCCAGCGAAATCGCGATAAAATTTCAGCTGTAACCACGTCTCACGACCATGAGATAAGTGGTTACAGTCTGTGACGAACTAAGTACGATGAACCGGAAAAAGTCTCGTGCACCCTAGGGACACGGAGCGACCCAACGACGGATGCCTGTTGCATTTTCCCCGCAAGTGTCTCCGCATTTTGTTGACACGCAGGGATGCTCTTCAGGCTATTAACCAGTGGAACCTTGGCACTTCAAAGAGCGCCAAAGATCGAGACGATTAGCTTAACAGAATATTCCGGGTATAACCATCGCAACTCCCTTATAAGATCTTTATACCTCTCTTTCTTTTCATTCTCCTTGACTATGACGTTTTTGTCAGCTGGTGCCGAAAATTCTATAACGAACATGGTTCGTTTCTCTAAGTCAAGAAGAACTATGTCAGGCCTCGAGTGCGCAACAGAAACAATTGTCGAGAATATTAAGTTCCAGTATATACGGCACTTCTGATTTTTGACAATTGACTCTATTTCCCTAGGAGCATTTAGCGGAGCGGTATTTGAGCTAATGCTGTAAGAGTGACAGAGATGGTAATAAAGCACTCTTAGTGCCGCATATTGCCTTTGGACGTAGGTCATTCCCGCATGAGTTGGACAACTAGATAGTATGTGTACTAGATGCTCGGGGTGTGCATCGGAGAGTATCCTTTATAGATGTCACGTCCTGAATTCGGCACTGTGGCATGCCCAGGCATATATATAGATCTCTCCAGCGCCGAGGTGTCGTATAGCGCTTATGTCGACGAGCTCACGGTCTACCGGGATGCCATTAAGTTTTACTTTCTTCCAATAAACCTTGGCGCATTTTTCTAACCCGGACTCCAATCCAATCTCTTGAATGTACTCTTTGACAATGTCTAGAGCTAGATGTAGTTTCTCCTGATTTATAGCATAGATCTTAAGATCATCCGTGTAAAATACATAAGTGACTTTATGCTTTCGTTTTCCAGGTTTGCCATAGAGGTACCCGTCGGAATGGCGAAGTGCGAGAGATAGTTGCAATAATGTGAAGCAAAAGAGGAGAGGGCTCATGGTGTCTCCCTGAAACACACCTTTCTGAAAGGTGACACTATTAGTGATCACACGATGTTTTCCAGATGAGATAGTAAATCTGGTTTTCCAAAGCGACAGTAATCTCTCTATGCACCTCACGATGTGTGGATGAACCTTTAAACTTTCCAACAGACAGACGATAAGTCTGTGGGAAGTTGAATCAAAAGCTTCCTGGTAATCAATCCAGGCCATCGATAGGTAACGCTGATAGAATGCTGCGTCTTTACAGATATATCTTTCGATGAGCAGGTTCTCTCGACGTCCTGCTACGCCTTTCTTTGAGCCGCGTTGTTCGTACATCTCTCGCCACACAGGTCCAATTGTCCAAACAATCCTATAAACCGCTGAATCGAGAAGCTTCTTTTAAGCTAGAGTTCAGCTTGAAATCTCTATCCAGAGCCGAGATAATTATTTTGTACATCTTCAGCTCAACTAATGAAAATAATAATTAAATTAACGTAAAAAAATTGCCATTTGTTAAGTACATGTAACCGAATACTCATGAATTTTTTCAAATTTGTGGTAACAATTTTAGAACATGTGGAGGATTTCAAAGTCGACGTAGTGAAAGTTGAGGGTCATTTCTCCTGTTTTTTCTCACATTTTGTATCACAGGAAAGTCAAAACATTGTTGATAAAAAAAAAGATGACATCGTTTCACACGTATGATGTTGAAGAATATTTCTGTCTTTGACTCAGCATTCTGTGATTTTTTCTCGCCGAGTAATAAAGCTTCAAAGCCAGGTGTCAGGACTTTTGAATCCAACTTTAGTCTTAATTAAGTGACCGAAAACTGGATCCGTGACGGTAGATAAAAACAAGCATTAACAACAGCTTGTTCAATACTATGATTCGTATTTCGCCTAAGCCCGGTGCTTTTTTAGATCTGAATCTAAGAACTGCGTTTTTTATTTCTACCGGGAAACAAGGTCGATGTCCTCTTTCTCAACTATTTGCTCTCTAATTTTCTGTGGGCAATCTCGTCAGTCTCATCGCCCATGTTTTCAGTAAGGTAGCGGACTTTTTCAAAATTACCTGCAATCTGCTCAACTCTATCCTCATTTATAGGGAGAGTATTAGAATTTCTTTTAGTAAAGCATTTTGCCATTTTCCAAAGTGAGTTTTTATGGACAGTCAAGTTTAAAGTTTATTGGACCAGTTTTCATTGTTGTATTTCCCGGTTTTTCTACTGGTGACGTTTAGTGAGTTTATTTTTAATTTTCTTGCTTTCTTTACTTTTTATGACTTGCGATACTTTCCTTAGACTATGTCTCAATTTTATTAATTCTTTGACATCTTCAGGTTAATAAAATGAAATTTTAGAAATATTTCATTTAAGAAATTCGATTTCAATAAAATGAAAATAAATGTATTTAATAAATATTTAGTCTTTATAATGTTAGATTTTTAAAACGATTTCATCAAAAATGTACAAACTTGGAACGGAAATGAATAAAATAACATCCTATTTCATTAAACTATCAGGTTTACTTTCGAAAACATGCTTTAATTTGAATTGATGCTATATCTCTCAATATTTTAAATAAATACTTGATATTGAGATACATATTTGCATAAGATCTACTATAGATCAGGATTAGGAGTACAAGTTTAGGAAAGGGGAGGGAGAGGTCTGCTTAGTGCAATTTCGTTCATTCTATTCCCCCTTGGTGTCGCATTTTCTAAATGTCGTGCTCTCTAGTTCCCGCTTCAAATCTCACATAGTGAACACACCGTGTATTTCTTCGTATTATCAAGCTTCAGCAAGATTATTCGATGCTTGTGAAACTAAAACGTTTCAGAGACTTAAAACCCCAACAATCAAAATATGTTACAAAAATCCACCCCAAATTGTGATTTTTAAACGTATTTGGGACACCGGTGCCACCACATGTATATTACAATAATACTCAAACAAAACTTGAAAAACTGTAGACAAAGAAATTATTCATTCGTGAAAATTTTTGGTGGCCCTAAAAAGGGCCGATTGTATAAGATCTCAAACTTAGGCTTTCTTTTCTGTCTTCTTTGGCAAAAGAACAGCCTGAATGTTAGGCAGAACTCCACCTTGAGCGATAGTGACACCAGAGAGAAGTTTGTTCAACTCTTCGTCATTTCTGATGGCCAACTGCAAATGACGAGGGATGATTCTCGTCTTCTTGTTGTCACGGGCAGCATTACCAGCCAATTCCAAAACTTCAGCGGCCAAATATTCCATGACAGCTGCCAAATAAACTGGAGCTCCGGCTCCAATTTCTTTGGATTGAAGAAATACATGATTGGACGTATTCAGTACGACCATTTCTTTGAATCAAAGAACTTTTTTTTTCAGTGTAGAAAAGTGAATTTTTGGTATACACTAGATTGAATGATTGTATGGGATTGCAAAAAATTGCAAAATATTGCATGAAATTGCAAAATATTTCATGGATTTTAGGAATTTCATCATAGAAAATCATTCTAAGGAAAACAATTGTAGGATAGTCATCATCAGAATAAATCAAACAAAAATATTGAAGGGATTGATGTAAAAAAAGAAAAACTATACCAAGGAGAGATATATTTTAGACTACTCATAATTTTGTATGAAAGTGCACAAAAATAGACAGTAAATACCAGGGATATTATTGATCTGGAGTTGGATTCAAACATTGCAAGCAAGTAAAAACACATATTTTTTCGCGACCTCCTCTCTGCCTGGCCGACGCGACGGTTCTACGCATGTGAGGCCCTCCTACAATGCGATAGGTTCGCTGACGCTCGATGCAACGCGTACGCTCTATCCTAGTGCTAACACAGGATGGAACGCACGCATCCTATATTCGGTCCTATGTTAGCACACGCACTGAGACTACGCGTTGCGTCAACGCTACTGAGGCACGACGCGTAGCCTCAGTGATTTTGGTATCGAAAAACCGATATATCGCTCGGATCGTCTCGGGATTTTGAGACTGAACAGCCAGATGGTGCCTTCATACGGGACAACGCCAGTGGAAGGGAAACGGCGACGAGTTTCAACTACCTCAGTACCTAAAACCTTTCTTGTAATTTAAAGTTCTGCACGTTTAAATGAACGAAATATATTTTCCCAATTCTATTTTATCTAGAAATATTTTTCAGTTACAGATAAAAATATGCATTATATATTTTTTTTATAATTGCATTATTTTCAATGTAATGTACCCTCATATTTTTGCTCTGTTTCTAGATTAGATAGAAATGAGTAGAAAATGTTGTTGATTCGAACGTTAAGAATTCAAAGCACACATTTCCTTTTAGATTTTTGAGCTACAAAACTTCTAAAATTCTTACACGTCTTTTAAATCAACTCGAATTTTTCTAAAAAATTTCGAAAAACTTTAAAAATTACAAAAATGGAATATGTGGTGTCTCAATGTAAAAATACAATTTTTAATTATGGTAAAAGTGTGCGGCAGTACAGAACGGTATAGACAACATAGGAATTTTTAGAAACAACGGAAAAAGATCCTGTAAAATCGAAGCAATCATTAAAAGATGAAGCAAGTATCTAATTCCGAGCTAATGTAGTGCTTAATTTCAGTCAAAACAGCTTTATTATTACGAAAATGTATCTACGTCAGATGTCAAAAACTTAACTTATTTAAAAAAAAACAATCGAGAATTTGGAAATTAAAATTTCTCAGGTTTTCAAAATCAGTTTTGGATAGCGATGAAAATCGAATTTTCAATATTTTACCAAATCCTGTTATCACAGTATGAAAAACATGTTTTGGCTACAAATTCTAAAATAATAAGAGAATATATATATATATATCAAGAAATATTAATAAGGGCGTTTTCTAAATACAAAAAGGTTTTTTAAGATAAAGTATTGTCCATAAATAAATAAAACAATATTGTGATGTAACACTGAATGCTTTTTCAATATTTTTTTTAGTCAGGCTAATTGAAATTCACCAATTTCAAACTTTTTTTCAATACCGCCAAGAATACAAAATAATATTAATAATAATATAACATACAAATTTCAAATAACTATTTATTTGTTAAAAGTTTTTGAACACTTAACTTAAAGTCAAATTGAAATTAAATTCTGGGAATTGAGAATCTAGAAGTTTTAAAGAATTTTTATTTTATAGGATTTTACAAAATATTAGGAAAATTTCGAGTCTTTTTCAAAGAAACCTCGCTGTGAATTTCCTTCGCCCGTTGTATCAATAACGAAGTTATTCTTCCAATAGAATTAATTAATTTGGTCATTCGGTCCAATAAAAAAGCAATGGATTCAGATGTCAAAGAATCATAATTTTATTTGTCAATTTTAAACCAACGTATGTTTCGACCTGTCATTGCAGGTCTTCTTCAAAGGTAAATATAACCTAAGTCAAATGTAAATCAAATTATAAACTGGCAAAAATTTTCAGAATTATGGTTAGGAAAGTATGACATGTTTTTACCTGTAGTAATATTGAAAAATCCTAAAACAATTTATAACCTTGCTATGGATAAGAAAGCATAATTTTGGAGTAAACCAACAAATTCTTTTTTTTACAAAACGAACTTTCAAAAAATAGTCCTTATTCACAACAAACAAAGAATGTATTTCGTTGGGATAGACATTGTAAACATTGAATTGAAACCTTAAAAATTTAAAGCGGCTCCAATATTAAAAAAAAAGCTATATTTTCAAACAAACAACGAAGTATGTATTGTGTTTTGGAAGGACAAACATATACTATCGAATACATTAGATATAAAACCAGTTTTTCATCAGTAATTGAGAAAGGCGGATACTAAAATAAAATCCCAATTGAATAAATTGCGCCAAATTGAATTGAAATTAAAATTGATTGAATCATTGTAGCAAAATTTATAGACGAATCTATTATAAATAGCTTTGATAAATTTTATTTATATTAAACATTTCAGTTTTTAAATTAAAGGAAGTTGTATTATATTTATTTATGAACATGGATATTGAATAGTTGCTCTAAAAATAATAAATGGAATGAAACTTACAAAAAAAACTGACCTAAAAGTCTCTCTACTGTATGTTGAAGGTCTTTCTGAGCGTCTTAGAAGTTCTTTAGAGAAATACAAAATCAATGTATTTCACAAACAACTATACACTCAATGGATTTCCTTTTTTCAGAAACAGAGAAAGATAGTAAAGAAAATTTATCTGGTGTAGTATATCTTATAACATGTAAATGTTGCAATAAAGTTTATACTGGTGAGACTGACAAGAGACTAAAAACTCGTATTAATAAACATAAACGGTATTGCGAATTAGGCAATCAAAATACTAGTTGGTCACAACTTGTATGGCAATTTGAACATTATTTCTAATTTTGAACTTGAAAATATTAAAATTTTAGCTCGAGAAAACAGTACTCATAAGAGAAGAATCATTGAATCCATTTTCATAAATGAATATAAAACAATTTCCAATTATTTAAAAACTGAAATGTTAAATATAAATAAAGTTTATCAACGCTTTTTATAATAGATTCGTCTATAAACTATGCTACCATGATTCAATCAATTTTAATTTCAATTCAATGTTGGCGCACTTTATTTATTTGGGATTCCATTTTAGTATCCGCCTTTCTTTAGTACTCATGAAGAACTGGCTTTATCTCTAATGTATTCGTTAGTCTATGTTTGCCCTTCCAAAACACAATACATACTTCGTTGTTTGTTTAAAAATGTATTTTTTTTTTAAATATTGGAGCCTCTTCAAATTTTTGAGGTTTCAATTCAATGTTTATAATGCCTATTATGAAACTTCGTTTTGTAAAAAAAAAAAACTAATTTTTGGTTTACTCCAAAATTTTTCAATATTGCTATAGGTAAAAAAATGTTATACAAATTTCTCAACTATAATTCTGAAAAAATGTATATGTTATATTTATTTTATTTTATTTATAGGTTATATTTACCCTTAAGGGCATGCTCTACGATGACCACGTGACCAAACCAGTCCTCGGTTATATAATGTTTTTTTTTGTGTTCACTATGTCCAAACGCAATGATATATCGCTCTCAAAATTTGGAATATAGGAAATGAGACAATAAATTGCGTTTGTATATTTATGTGTTCGTTAAAGCCGAAGGAGCTTTAACAAAAGAGAATTCACAATCACCAAATTACAGTTGTCGAGGCTTTGACCTTTAATTTTAAAAGTTCTGTGCACAAATGTGGGGGAAATACAAAGGCCGAGTGCGTAGCCGTGAGTCGCGCGCGATGAGAATGTGACCGCACGGCGGGCAGATTTTTTTATTTAAAAACGTACATTCCAGAAATCTTTCTTCCGAATGTAAAAACGTTGAATTTGTTTGGAAAAATATCGATTATCTATAAAAAAAATTAAACTTTATTTAAAAGAATAGTGAATACTCAGAGCGCTCGCACGTCGCATTAAAAAATGTATTTCCCGTGAAATAATAGAAACTACTTAGTATTTCTATTAGCAATTCTCTGGAGGAAAAATCTAGAATAATGTGCGACATATTTTTTCTTTTAAGAGAACAAAAGTACAATTTGTTTATCAATTATTAATAATTTTTAAAACAAATGTAATATTTTTACATTATATTTGTATTGTTAATAACTGTTGCAACAAAATGTATTTATTTGTCCTAAACTAAAAATTCAAACTCCAATAAAAAATACTAGTACGCAGGAAATTCCAATCAGAAAAGATTTTGACTATTATGTGCCTATGTTATTAAAGTTTAGATATTAAAACGAACGAAAAACATCAGCAGTATAACATTATATTAAAATCTTTAATAGATTTATAATTCATTTAGGCTACGTTCAGTCGGAAAAGCTCCAGTCCTTCACTGATTTTTTAGCAACCTGAGATATTGTATATAATTTTTTTAAACAAAATTGATGACCGCAAGATGTTTTAAAAAGTGTTTGTTACCCTTATTGAAGTCTTATTGTAAGATGATAATACTGTCAAAACAATATTTGATAGAATTTGTGGGCAAAAACTTTATCAACTTTATCATTGACGATAAAATGTTTTTATTCCCGACGTTAGTCAAAGATATTGAGAAATTAAAAAAAGAAAACAAAATAGCTTTGTCAACTAATTTAGGAGAGTAAAATAGGATGAAGATTTGAAAAGCAACATAAATATTTTTTGTCAAGTAGATGATTTTCCAGTCAAGAAGTTTAGTTTCTTGGGTTCAAAGGCAAAAAAATTGTTCGTACTACTTCAAAATCATAAATGAATTATTATAAAATTTGTTAAGAACTATTTGTTATTCCACATCACGCAATTTCGTATGCTTTCACTATTCCCTAACTAATTCCCTCGCTAATTTCTATACAATAATTTCAATTGTTCTCACCTCCAAACAAAGTAGTTTTTCAAATGGTTTTTTAATTCAATACGTTACCGTCAAACGGGGTAAGTTCAGACATGTCGGGTTTAATTCGGTCATTCCCTAATTGATAGTTTAAATTACTCAAAAGGGGGTTTTGACCAGAATCTATAACCAATTAAAGCTTAAATAAAAGCATTAACTGGTTCTAGATTCTGATTAAAATCCCCTTGAGTAATTTATACTATCAATTTAAGAATGTCCGAATTGACCCCACATGTCCAAAATTACCCCGTTTGACAGTACCCTAAATGTAATAAATTTAAGATCAGGGACTGCAAATAAAAATCTTCGTATTGAGTTTATTCTACTCTATATATAGTGTGTCATTAATATATTTTTTTATTCCTTTATTTTCAAATATTAATATTAAAAATTATTCGCAATCCAAAAGTATTTATTGCTGGTCAAATGGTAAACATGTCGAATAAAATCATTCAAAGCGAAACTTTTCTGAATTCTAAGCTCCTAAAATTACAAATTCAATATCAAAACATTTAAAATTGTTCTATTTTGAATTAAAACTAATCATGAAATTAAGGCAGCCCAAAAAGAAAAGAAAGAAGCATACGACAGAACGCTAAACATGACAGGTCTTAGCGATGAGTACTCTGAGTAAATATTTCTTACCTTCTAACTGAAACCGGCACTTTGTTACAACAAAATCCACATTGCATGTTAAGACTCTCGGAGCAAAACAAAGCAAAAACTTGTGCGCCAAATTACCTGCCGATTTTAATCCCGAATGCGCCATATTAGTCGCATGTGAATAGTATTAAATAAAGATTTTTTACATAAAAATTTATTAATTTTACTCAAAATGTTAAACTTTAAAGCATTCAAGAAACTCGGAAAAGTATATTTCCAAAAAAAATGTATAAGTTTACACGAAACTTCTGTAATTTTTTACTTGTTTTTAGCTACTCTAAACATGCAAGCGAAAGAACAAAAACTAACTTTTCGTTATAAAAATCAGGCAATTAATTTAATTATCCCAATTTTTTGATAATGTAACGTTGAAAACATATTTACATGTAATGAAACTACCTCCACAAGCAGAAAATGCGTTAATATTCAAAAACTCGAACGCGCCATAGTAGCCGTCCCGCCGCATTCGGCGCCGCTCCCTTACTAGCGTTGATTTTGCGTCCGGAATCTCCTGAGTCCCATCTTGTAGCTCTATTAATCGAGTACTTACGGTCTTCGATTCAAATGGCTATTCGCTCTGCCAATTTAAAAACTTTCAACGATTTATTCGAACGGGTTACCCAAGCTGAGGCTGAGGACCTGGAGACAAATCCGCGAAAAGAAACGAAAGTGGCATCGAGGAAATCAAACACACCCGCCGTCGAGTCATCCTCCACTCTTACCCGCGTCAACACTGTCTCAGGCTCCGCCTCTACGAGAACATCCAACGTACGTGGGATAGATACCTTCCAGCTCTTCTATTCGGTCTACGGTGACTGCGGAACGCGGTAACTGGGGTTACTCTAAGCTATCTACTTTTCGGGAGAACAATTCTCCGACGTGGAGAATGGCGCTTCCGCGAAATGCATAACCTTGAAGAATCCGGGGAACTAAAGCAGAGAGAGAAGGAGAGATCCGACAGCACCAGGCTAATTATCAATTCGATAACGCGCCTGCACTAATACCGACCAATCCATGTTTTTCAATTGGAGACTGGGTTTACACGCAAAGTTTATTTGCTTTCCAACAATGCTGAGGGACTTGATCCCAAGCTCGCCCCGTCCCGGACGGGGCCTTATCAAATCTTTTAGAATGTACGTGTTCAATTTAATTAAAAAAAAATTAGTTTACTGGGTTCTAAAAGACGGCCTTAGAACTTTAGTATCTGCACCGCCGCGAGCAATTCCAGCCCACTTCGCGTAAAAGTGACGACTTTTTTGAAATTTTGTGATGAATCCTTTCAGAAATGTCCTAATATAACTGTTTTTCGAAAAAAGAACTATAAATACAGCGATGTACGTTTAAGTTAATGGAAAGATGAAATTAAGTGGCGAAATTGTCAAACAATCACGATCTTCCAAGAGTTAATTTTTGCAAAGAATAACGAATTGCTACAAAAATTATTTGGAACTCGTAATTTTAAAAAGAAAGTAATTGCTCATTTATTTGAAGGCATTTTCATTATAACTGTCTAGAACTACTTCACAAAAAAATGGTTATAAAAGAAGTGGAACATGTGAAAAAAAAAACCCGCTACTAAGTAACATCATTCAAAGGCAATGTTATTACGTATAAAGAATAATGTTCGTAGACTATCGAGACGTTAATTTAAGTCTTAACAGATTCTCAAAACAAAATATGTTAAAATTTTGTAGAAAAAAAATTGTTTTGGAAAAAGCAATTTCATACAAAGAAAAGTTTCTGATATTTTTTAGTTTATGCTCTCCTGATCAAAAAATCCTTATGGCAAAAATTTAAATTATGAACAGTTTTTTCGCTACGACGATTTAAAAGTCAGATTTGGGTACATATTTTTACCTGTGGAGTGGAATATCATATTTTCACATAAAATATTACCCTATTTCATTTTACATAACTGAAAGTGAAATTTTAATATAATGCCGTAATGTCCTTCGTTTACCGAACTGAGTTATGTAAAATTTAACACACAAATTTTCTCCGTGTGCTTTTTGCAGACATGAAATTGTATCTAATTTTTTTAGGGACTTTGCTATATCCGCTTTTTACTCACCTATGAGATATTTCCACTCTTTGTTATCAGACACTCAAATGAAGAGCGATAGGACAGTCAGAGTCAAAATCAATATTTTTATATTCACCGTACATTTACATGAAGGGCAACAAATAGAAAACAGAGGACTGATTAGAATTCAAAGTTGCTGTTCGTGCACTGAAAACAAATAATATGCTAGATGCAACAAATAAAAAAACAACTTGTCAAAATTTAAAAATGCTGTTCGCGCCCTGAACACAAATTAATTCTACGGGTAAGAAATAATTAATGAAACTGGTGCATCATCAGAGATGCAACTTTTATACTGAACTACGTTCTTCACAGCTAAATTTAAATCGAAATTTTTTATTTCAACCTAACTTTTAAAATTAACAACCTCAAAAACTCCTAGATGCCAAGTTTTATGAAAATCCAACAATTTTTTTAAAACTCGTCAACGATATTGGATCCGGCCTTTAAAATTTTGAAAATTTGGCTCCGGATTCGTAATCAGCGACCCCGAAAACGACTAAGTGACAAATTTTATGAAAATCAAACAAATGTTGCAAAATTTGTCCACCATGTTGAATCCGCGATTCGAAATTTTCAATACCTGACTTCAGATTCGTTAGCAGAGACCCCAAAAAGACGCAGATGCCAAGTTTGATGAAAATCAAATAATTTTTTGAAAAATCGTCCGCCATATTGGACCCGCCATTTTGAATTTGAAGGGTATTTTTAGAGTGTCCCGATCTTCGAAATATTCATTAAAAGTGCAAATAGACACGAAAGTGAATATAGTGTATTTTGTGCTTTGCTTAGGTTCGTAATAGTTATTTATTTCGGAGGTCCGTGACATTATTGCAAAGTAACCTTAAACACACAGTGCTTTATGACGTCATAGTCGATAAATGCAACAATATTTATAGTCGTTCAATTTTTTTACAAATAGAAGAAATAATTTTCTTGCCTATGCTGCAAAGAAATCGAAAATATATTAATTTTTCGCAAAGTTGTGGATTTTTCAACGCGTTTTGGAGAACTAAAGTTCCCAGCGGGTCTTAAAGGGTTGAGTAAATAATTTAGTTTAATTAAATTGAATACATTATATTACCTCAATTAAATGAATTGGATTTATTGGAAATTTCCCAAATAATATTAAATAAAGGTTGGAGTCCAGACTGCGGGCGTGGGCAAGAATGCTCTTAGGCAGCTGTTTTTCGCGAAAATTGGGAAAAGCAGTGTATTTTGATGCACTAATTACGAATACGGCCATGTAAAACGGGTGTTTGCTGGAAAGAATGTGCTTGAAATTAGGTGGGGGGGGGGGGTTGTCGCCGAAATGACCATCTCCCTGAAAAGGGCTATAAAAGCTATTCGAAAGAAAATACAGTAGTTTCTTCATATTTTATAATAAATTTGATATTTTTTGCTATTTTAATGGCCATATTCGTAATCAGTTTATAAAAGTTCTTTGATGGATTGAAAAATAACCTTGGTGAAGGTGATGCACGTAGTCTATTTACAAGTATCGCAATGATCTTCTTATTGTTTCAATGAAGATAAAAATGTTACACAATCGCATTCTTTGATTAAACTTTTCTATGTATCATTATTCCCATTTCTATACAAATTTTAAACTGACATACATAAATACGGATGCAAAGACATACACACACGCAAACACACACACACACACACACATATATATATATATATATTTCAATTATACAAAAAAAGTGTGTTTCGATGAGATCTACAACTTTTATTTGAAATATTTTTTGTTATTTTGCATATTAGCTGAGATAAGCGCAAAAAACCATGATTTTTATGGGTTTTTCATGGTTTTTACCATGAAAATCGACTAACTTAACGAAATATTTGTTTGATAATTGAATAATACTTTACATTAGTAATCATTTTCGTACTTAATGCAGGTGAAATTTTTAGGAAAACCTAGAATTAACGTTTTTAATTAATTCCAATGTAATTTTTCCCATATATACAGCAATTTATGGGTGATTGCCAAAAATTTGACCACTTTAAGTTCTAGATATTTTCCACTTTTTCTTTATATAATACATTTTATATAGAAACATCTCAGTAAATTATTTGTATCAAAACAAAATTTAGTAAAGTTTAAACAATTTAGATGTCTTCGGACAGAAATTATAAATAAAAAAGTACGAAAAATGTCTTGTCATGGCACGTGTGCCAAACTAAAAATTTAAAATCAAAAATTGCAAAATAATATTAATATCATTTTTTTAATATTTGGGATTCATAAATACCACTTATATTGATTTGCAAAATATAAAAATCAAGTTCAAATAAAAAATTAAATTAAATGAAAACTCTAAAATAATAAAATAATTCAAACTATTGTTACTTTTGTACTTATAAAGATTGCATTGATTTATCGACGTTGAGTCCAAACAATAGTAAATAATTATTACTGTTTTTACGTATTATTGTTTACAAAATGTTCAGTAACGCTCCATATAAACTAAGGATATTATAAAATGAGAGCACAGAAAAATCTGAGGGTACGAAATTTTGCAGGTAATCGTTCAAGTTGAGTAGACGCGAGGTGGGTACACCAAACTGAGGCAAACTTTCCTTGATGAATCGCAGATATTTCCGGCGGACTCCGTTAGAGGCATTACGGACAGGCCTGTAACCACGGAAAGTTTACCTCAGTAGAGAGTAATCAGCTGACTATTACCCTGCATGAACAATTACCTGCAACGCTTCGTACACCTAGTTTTTTCTGTTAGGATATTTTGAAACGCTGAAGTCAAAATCAAATAAATCGTGAAAATGGTAATTTCCCCTATATTTTCATCTATTTTACATACATTTGTTTAAAAGGTTTGACATTTTTTTGTGTTATCATAGTCGCATGTTATGTCATGTCACCTCTAGCAATGTGTAAAATTCAGATCTATCACAAATACATTCCTTCATCTCTTAATTTTATATTTTCATACTTTTTCAGGACACCCTTATTTAAAAAAAAAAAAATTATTTATTGTTTTCGAAAGTATCATTGTCTAAAATGGTCAACTTTTTGGCAACCCACTATATAATTCTCGAGAAATAATTACCCAATAAGATGGTGCAAAATTCTCTACTATAAACTTTAAAGCTAAAAGTAAATAATATTAGGTCGAAATGGTCAATAAAACTTTTTGAAAAATAGTCAAAGTAGGCGTTGAGTGCCTTCAAGGAAAGGTTTCGTAGCTTTAGGTGCCTATATTTTTGGTCCTATGTCAAATTTGTGTCCTATGTCAATTTATTCAAAATTTCACCGTTTTTTTTTTATTGATTTTTTTCTGGATTCGTTCTAATGTAAAATTTCATGATATTATGCCCTGTGCCCACGAGTTATGAAATATAGAGAATTTGTTGTCTGAAAAACAAAAAATTAGGTTTTTTGCCAAAACGACACAAGATACGAAAAAATCAAAGAAATATAATTGTTTCTCTAAAAAAAAATTTCGAAAAATGTCTCTTGAAACTTTTTTCTATCACGCGATATTTTCGGGATTTTTGTGAAAATACACTCGAACTCCAAAGATACGAGAATCTCGGGAATCGGAAACTCCAAAGATACGAGCGTGAAAGGGGCTCCCACTCCTGCGATATTGTAACCATATTCAGCAGAAACCCTCGGTACAGGGACCCTCTATCCGCAACCCGAGGACGCGTTCGGTGGCTTTATCATAGGCTTTTCAGTTCTATTCCAAAGGAATCGAAACCAAAACCGAATGGCGCCCGAACATATATTTTGCTTTTCTTTAATAAACCATTGCGCTATGTCCGGTTTGAATTAAATTAATATGATTACAAAATGCTACACTACTGAGACCCGTACGTCGATTTTGAAATTAGTGTTATTTTTTAACGCAAAAAATTCATATATTCAAAGTGTCCCAAGGGTACCGCCTCTCCCTCGTATATATATTACATGTGATTATATATTATTTTTATGTGTGATCTAGAGTAGTATTGATTTGTTTGAGCTATGCCTTGTGCAAAGGTTTGTATGTTCCAATATTTATTCGATTTTATAATGTATAATATACGTATTTTTGTCGCGATTCACATAGCATGAAGCTTTAGATGGATGATTATCTTATTAAGTGGCAAAAAATGGACCCACCACGTTGTAAGTATAGTATATTTGATATAATGCTTATCATTAAGAACTAAACATGTACACAATTTTATATTAGGTATGACGTTTTGCACTTCTCCAGTTCTTAAAAATATCTTAGACTTGAAGACAAAAATTTATTTCTTGAGAAAAGATTATTTGACTTGGAAAGAACATGGGACATAGTCTCCGAGGGTCATCCCTATCCAATTTATATTTTACAGCATGTTTATATTATTTATCCTCATGGTATTTATTTTTTATGTGTTAATAAGTTTTTTCACCTACAATAATTATATTCTTTGGATAGCGAATCTAAAAATGTTTTCCATTCTTTTCTATTTCCAAAAGTTCACTAGACACTTGTAGAAAATGAAAGTCTAAATCTTTTCATGGAAGATTTTATGTGCCTGTAGTTATTAAAACCAATGGGTTGCAATTTTTTAATTTGAAAATAAATTATTACAAAATTACAAGTTTTGTTGGTTGTAACATTTTAATCCTTAGCAGATGTCAACTGTTAAGTCCCAATCTATCTGGGATTTTATTTATTTCTGCCATTTTCATGGAAAGGGTAGGGCAGGGCGGGGTCTAAAGTGCCAATATTAACTTTTCATAACATTGTGTCTAAACGAAATTAGACATTGCCTTAAAATATATGCAAGACATTAAAGTTCCAAATTACAATCATAATAAATATAAATGCATTCCATCTTTTATGTGATATATATTTTTCTCAACAAAATAATGTAAGTGGTTAGACAACTGATATGCTTAGGAACTTATTCATCGTCACTTTCGGAATTAATACAACGTAGTGGCTACCTTGCTGACTGTTTTTTCCCTTCTGGATGCGAAGTTCCACAAAGCGTGTAGCGATATATTTTTATGCACTAATTGTGAATATGGTCATGAAAATCGCAAAAAAATGTCAAGGTCAAAACTTAAACAAACCACATTTTTAACAAGAAAAATTGTATGTTTACAATATTTTTCAAAACCTCGTATATTGATGTATTTCGATGCGTTGATTACGAACATGGACATGAAAATACCTGCCAATATAATTTTTAATGTTAAAATTTGAAAAAATGACGTTTTTTTTGTGAACTGTAAACACAATCGGTACCGGCAAAAAGCATACGGAAGGGACTTTCACGCATTTTAGAGCGAGGCCATGCAATTTAAGTGTTATTTTGTTAGTTTTTGGCACCCTTGTTACTGATCACAGAAATAATGTTGGTCAAATATTTATCCCTTCTCAACGTTTCGTGTGGGGGGGGGAGGCACCCCTGTAAATGGTCACAAAAATAATATGGGTAAAATCCCTACCCCTTTCCAACGTCTCGTGGGGGGCGGGAAGGCACCCCTGTGACTGGTTAAAGAAATAATGTTGGACAAATTTGTATTTGATTTAAAATGAAGAAGGAAATTCCTTTACTTCAGCGTATATTTCCGTATCTTTCTAATAAATCAGACAGTCAGAGAGATTTTTGTCAACTATCTGAAAAGGGGAGAAAAAAAGTATCTAAGTCGTTTTTGGATCATATATATGAGAAATTTTTAAATAATTTTGAAAACCAACACATGAGATGGAAAAGGAATTAAATAAGCAAAGTTTTGATGAGAATGTGCCCACTTATTGGGCTGATTTTTTCACTGTTAATGTACTTTCTTACGAAAAAAACAAAAACTATAGATCCTATCAAAAAGTGACCCATAACAAATTTGTAGATCTTTTTTGAGTGCACAATTTTTGTTTATTCATTATTAGTCGTATTTTGCTTAGTTTGACCGTAAAATTAAATTTTTGATTATTTATTATTATTTGTGTAATAAAAATGTGAATTTTCGATTTTTCAAGAAAATGCAAAAAGTCGTTATGATATTCTTGTAGGGCGTGCAAAAAAAAACAGTTTTCTTGTATCGACTTTTTTTCGTATCGTGCGTTGTTTGGCTGAAAATGTTAAATTTCATTTCTTCTTTTGGATTTTGAAAATGCTGTAATTCTGAAAATTTTCATTTTATCGAAAAATTTCATGATAATAAATTGTTTGAATTTTCGAGTACTATGAACAGCCGTATATATAATTTTTAAATTTTGAAAAAACATGGTCTCAAAAATGTTCAAAATACTCTAACTTTACCAATTTTTATCAATTCTTTCGAAAGTTATCGTGCTAACGAACTAAAAATCTACAGACTGACAGACAGACAGACACATTCATAAAAACCTGCTTTTTGGATTCAGGGGGTCCCAAAACGTGGAAATTTGACAAAAACCGGGGGGATCAAATTTTACACAAATCTAATACCTTCTCTAGATGAGAATGTAAAAAGTGCGCATCCTATGAGAAAAAAAACAATTTTGTTATTAAACATTTTATTGCAACTTGTGTCGTTTTTTCATATATCCATATATATTTAAACGCATCCTAGCGTAAAGTGGTTCTAAGAAAATTTTTATTACAAAAGTTTATAAAAAATTTATAGATCATTTTTGGTTGAATAACTTTTGTCTGTTCATTTTTTTTCGTCTTTTGTGTGGTTTTTCCAAAAATTTAATTTTTTTATTTTTAATGTGCTTTTTTACGATTAAAACAAAAACCACGCTTCTTTAAAAACATTATTTATGACAAGTTTTTATAGCTCTTTTTTTTGCGAGCAACTTTTGTCTTAATTTTTTTCATAGCTTGTGTCGTTTGTCCAAAAATTTAATTCCTTTATTTTTAATTTTATTTTCTAAGATTAAAACAAAAACTACGCATTCTATCAAAAAGTGAGGGTTAATAAATTTGTAGATATTTTTTTAATGCACAATTTTTGTCTATTCATCTTTGTACGTGCCTTGCGTCGTTTTTCCAAAGATTTAATTTTTCTGTTTTTAATGCTATTTTTTACGAATAAAACAAAAACTACGCATCCTATCTAAAAGTGATCCAAACAAAATTTGTAGATCTTTTTTGTATGCACAATATTTGTTTTTTCATCTTTTTCATATTGTGTATAGTTTGACCGCAAAATTGAATTGTTCATTTTTCATTATTTTTGGTGGGATCAAAATTAGACTTTTTGATTCTTAAAAAAATTTAAAAAGTTGTTATGATAATATTGTAGAGTGTTCGAGAAGCAACGTTTTTCTCCTCTTGACCTTTTTCATACCGTGCGTTTTTTGGCTTAAAATGTTCATTTTCGTTCGTTTTTTGGAATTTTGTAAATGCTATAACTCCAGTAGTTTTTTATTTTTTTTATTAGTTGAATGTTTATAGTCGCATCAACTGCCAGGGTCATTAGCGACTGTACTGTAGGGTTAAAGTATGGGATAGAGTAATTAACTGGTTACAGTAATTTTCTTTGACTAGATAACAGAAAGATTTCTTCTTTATAAAACAATCAATTTCTCAATAAATATAATTGATGACATTAAACTTAATTAAATTTTGTATTAACACTTTTTAAAATATTTTCTTTACAGGTTTTATTGGTTTTTCATAAATTTAGTTATTCCCTATAAATAATCCCTGATGAGGGGGTCAAAATTGGCCCCGAAACATGTTGGTCCCTGGTAACATAAAAATTTTCAAATTTTTAAATTGTGAATCAATTTGTTGCTTATTCTGCAAAAATTATTCATGATAAAATGAATGTCTTTTCACTCTTAATTTACAAAGAATAAGTTTCTTTTTGTCAACGACACAGTTGAAAACTTGTTGGATTACCCATGTAAATTACTCCGAATTATTTGGGAAAACGCAGGGCATGAGTGTAAAATTTATTTTTTATTTACCTGCATACGTGCTGCTAAAACTCTGGTGAGACTCAAGGTGTCACACCAACATCCTGCACAACCCAAGATCGTTTTTTCTGACAGTTGGAACAGCTTCTGCTGGTTCCTGGTATTAATCTGAAATCCACTACTGAGACGAGTGTCTGCTCCAATTATGCAAAAGTCGTCTCCTCCAATAGCCAAGACACTCCTGAATAAATAAAGCTTAATTATTAGTAAATCGAAAGGAAACTTAAATAATGAATTGAAAGTTTAAATTCGTCTATCCATGAAATGCCGACTCATTTTGGCTAGTTTTCCAATCTTTTAAATGTCTGATAAACACAAAAGCGTGTATAAAATCAGAATAAGTGAAATAAAGTAGGATGCACAATTTAGGAGAGACAAAATTAAATAGAAAAATGATTTGAAGAAAAGATGTATTAGTTTAAATTTTTTGGTTAGGATTGTTTCTTACCCTCCATTGTCTGAATAGGGGTTAAAACGCTGTTGCCTTGGTCCTTGGACATAGTCGGGCAGATTTCTGGTCTCACCAGAATCGTAAAGTGTCATTTTAAGATTAAAAAAGCTTCTAAGATTAAAGTACAAAACCAAAAATTACGAACTTTATACTGTTTTTAGGTTAGGGCGAATGACTGATCACTTTCTGTTTGCGGCGTTGTATAGTTACTAAATGGTTACTAAATTTGTAGGGATCCTAATTCCTAGGGACCTAGGGAGACTTGAGACCGATCCATAGGGATTTTTGGTTTAAGTATGTATTTCACTATGTGACGTCAGCTGGCAAGATGGCCGCACATCGAGGGTCAAACAATAATACCAATTGCATGGAACAAAAAATTCTTTTTTAAATGACCTGGAAAAAACAAATTTTCGCTGTAAATATACTTAAGATCATGTAACGAGTGAGTCACGTGACCGGCTTCCTACCTTACCGACACTTTTTTGTTTGTAAATTTATTTTCACACGAATAGTCACATCGAGTTGAAAATTTGGGATATCGTTTCAAAACTTCTACATATCTCTTAAATATACTCTAATTTTTTTCTAAAATTATATAATATGGCACAATTGCAAAGTTTTGATTCAAAATCTTTCACACTCTTTTTAAAAATGTTGGGAAATAATTAAAAATGTTTTGTAATCTTTTTCAATTTTCTCTTAGAATGCATTACAAAACAATCATTAAAAATTTTCCCCTGAATCTTAACAACATTTTTTTCATTCTCTTGACACCCTGAAAAATTAAAACATTGTCTCAAAGTCTTATATATTCTTTTGTCATATATTTGGAATCTTTAAAACTTAAAATTATTCTTTTAAAATAAAATTAAAACCATTTAAAATTTTCTCTGAAATATTTAAGGCCATGTGACGAGTGGGTCACGTGACCGGCTTCCTGCCTTACCGACACTTTTTTTATTTGTAAACTTATTTCTGCTTTTGGACGTGATGGTATAGGAATAGGACTTGGCATAACGTAATCTTGTATCAACTGGCATTCTGAAACAAAAAAGGAAATATTTGTCATGTTCAAAACTGCATTATCCTGACGCCAACGCTTTTCTAAAGAGCCTGAGGAAAATTCTGCAGGCTGACTCCCCCTTCCCTCCATTCTTCTAGCAAAAAACATTTTGACAAGTAAAAAAATCTCATTTTTGCGGTCTTAGTCAGGCTTTTTTTAATTTCACGTTAATTCTTTACTTATTTTCCCTATCACACGTTCTGACTCCATCTCTGCGTTTTATTGCATAGATAATCGCTTTTTGAATCCTAAGGCCTTATTATTCTTTGGAAAATTCGAGGACTTGCTTCAGAAGGATCAATAGGTCATTTCTATAGGATTTTCCCCTAGAATACCAATCCAGAAACGGAAATGATTTAACCGGTGTAAGTTTTTTATTTGAGTCCTAATAGATGTATCTAGCACATCTGCGTTGTTCCCTACACAGTGTCAAATATGGCAAAATTTGCTGAAATACTTAATGAAAAAAAAGAAGTTGTTAAATCTTTTTCAACCTTTTCTTCTAAAAAACGTGTTTGGTGCACCACCTTTGTTTTGGGATTCTTAATCTACGAGCAAGGACCTATCGAAATAACAGGGTTGTTCTTCCACGCAAATCAAAAGTTTTAAATTATTTATCTTAAAGCATAATCCATAACTATTTTTGAAACCGTACTGCTGAATTGAATTAAAAGTCCCAATTCGCCAATAGCAGCGAATCGAACAACCATAGTGTACCTCAATTCGATTAATCGATTTTCTATTCAACTTTTTTGACTAGTAATTTATATTATACGAGGGGTTGACAACTCGACGGATTGGCTGTACACCTGCATCTAACTTTAAGATACTCCAGGATATTTCAATGACTTCAGAAGATTCCACTGAATTCAGGAGATTTCAAGTGACTTCAGGAGAATTCAAGTGACTTGAAGTCACTTCATGTGAATTAAAATGACATCAGATATTTCAGGAGTCCAGGTTAGGGCGGTCAAAAATGAATTGAATAATTGTTTTTTTGAATTTCCATGCACTTCGCCCCCAAATTTGTTCGAATCCACAACAAAATTGATGTGCCAAGAAAAATGATATTAAAAGTTTGCGCCAGACCCACGAAGCTTATAACGTATTTCCCATAAGAAAAAAGACGTTTTGTACATTTTACTCAGAATCGTCAATATTAGATGAATCGAGTTAAAACTCAACATTCCTCTACATAATTAGCCATAGAATACAAATTTATAATTAGTTTTCAAATATCATCCCCATAAGGCTGTTTTATAGGGTCACAGAAAAACCCCGTGAGTAAAAAATTGGGTTTTGCAAGTGGCTGGCGCTAATTATGATTTTTTTGCGGTTTTTAAAATAAAAATTGTTTTTAACACATAAAATACTACTTTCCATCGATAATTACATGTTTGCATAAATTGTTTAAATAATTTAGTATTGTTTTTAGTAATTTTTTCTTTGAATAGAGTTAGAAAGTCGCGGTTTTCCGAATTTTATAATTGTAGTGAGGTAATAATTTATTTAGGTTAACAAACATAATTGGTTAACCAATTTATTTCTATTTTTATCGAAATATTTAACTTTTTGTCAACTGTTCACTTAGAGTGAAGTAAAAATTAATTAAATTCAAAAAAATTATTGTTTAGACAAATTATTATAGTTTATAACTATCTTCTCCTACAGTAATGCTAGATAGTTGTGATTTTTTCTGAAATTTTCCACTTTTTGTCAATTTCAGACTGACAATTAGTGTAGCAATAAATAACGCGAGTCAACAAACATAATTGTCTGAACAACTTAGTATTATTTATAACTATCTTCTCTTAGATAATTGCTAATTTTTAATGTTTGAATTAGGAGTTTTTATACCCTTTTTTAGATCATTGTATATAACTTTTGCTAAAACATAAGTTGAACTATTAATTAGTGAAATTATAGGACGAAGTGGTATATCTTTCTTGTGAAGCTTAGGTAAACTATAACCTTTAGCTAGTGTAGTGTTGGTCAAAGTTAACTCATTATTTTGATATTGAAATCTTAATAAGTTGTCATCATTGAAATTATTTAATATTTTTGAGGTACTCTCTTGTAACTTTTTAAGAGGATTATTATTCAATTTTTTATGTGCATTTTTTTTAAATAATCTGTTTTTTTCATGCAAACTTTTAGATTTCCTATATCTGCAGTTGTAAAAAAGATGTCAAAATTGTTTTGTATAAAGGATTTTGTTATTTATAATTTTTTTGCAAAAGACCTTTCTTCGACAGAGATGTGAGTGTCATGATTCATGATATTACAAATGTTATTCTTAACATTATTTCTTATTTCGATTTTGATGGAGTCATTTATGTCTAATAAAAGTTTATACATTTTTAATAGAAACAATCGCATCTTTAGTAGAAAATTTCGGCGGTACACAATGAGTCGGACCCAGAGATACAGTATCAATAACTTCTACCGGAATTTGTTTTTCAGGCAGGTTACTGAACCAAGAGTCTCTGTTTACAGTTTTCTCACGATCATTTTCTAAGAACAATGTATCAAATTGCTATATTACTATATTACTAGACAATTAAAAAAAAATTATAGCATATTATTCTATTCCGGATTTCATAATCTATTTGTTGATGTTTACTAGACATTTATTCAAATATTGGATATGATAATAATTATTACCTCGAATTTATAATTTTAAGATTTTTTTAGATGTATAGTTATTATATGCAGGAAAACTTTTATTCCATGAATAACTATGATTATAAAATTGTTTTTGAACTGTCTAGTACTAAATATAATACCATCATACGCAATTGTAATGTTTGTCATAAAAGAAAGTTTGATACTTTGTTATTAGAAAATGATCGTGAAAAAACTGTAAGCAGAGACTCTTAATTCAGTAACCTGTCTGAAAAACAAATTCCGGCAGAAGTTATTGTTACTGTATCTCTGGGTCCGAATCATTGCGTACCGCCGAAGTTTTCTACTAAAGATGCGATTGTTTCTATTAAAAACTTATAAACTTTACTGCAATTATTAGACATAAATGACTTCATCAAAAACAAAATAAAAAATAATGTTAAGAATAACATTTGTAATATCATGAATCATGACACTCACATCTCTCTCAAAGAAAGGTCTTTTGCCAGAAAATTAAAAACAACAAAATCCTTTATTGAAAACAATTCTGACATCTTTTTTACAACTGCAGATAAAGGAAATCTAACAGTTTGAATGAACCAAACATATTATTTAAAAAAAATGCACATACAAAATTGAATAATAATCCTCTTAAAAAGTTACAAGAGAGTACCTCAAAATAAATTAAGAATTTGAATGATGACAACTTATTAAGATTTCAATATCATAGTAATGAGTTATCTTTGACCAACACTACACTAGCTAAAGCTTATGGTTTACCTAAGCTTCACAAGGAAGATATACCACTTCTTCCTATAATTTCACTAAATAATAGTCCAACTGATGTTTTAGCAAAAGTTATATACAATGATCTAAAAAAGGGTATAAAATCTCCTAATTCAAACATTAAAAATAGCCTTGATTTGAAAGAAGAATTAAATAACATAAGAATAGATAGTGATCACATATTTATGTCCTTTGATGTCTCGTTATTTGCTAATGTTCCTTGCTCGTCGGTGTTGGAGAGCCTTGATAAAAGATTTCATGATATTCAGACTAATTGCAAAATTCCTTTCGAAGAGACAAGAGAATGTATAAAATTCCTTTATGACATTTTTACTTACGAATTCTCTGGGAACATTTGAATCATTTTGATCTCGGAAAAATCCTTTGATATGTCCATTTCCAGCACTAATTGGCGAACGATCTCTTCCATTGGAATTTGCCATAAGTTACAATTTCGCTTTCGCACAAATTTTCATTAAAATCATTAAATGTCTTCTTTTTTTAGTAAAAGTTTGGTAGCAAAGACACGTTTCTACCACGAGGAAAGCGTAGAAGCACACTTCTACGAGTTCATATTGTAACGATAGCTGTAACGTGATTTGTGGAGGATGGATCATCAAAACAGTGCTACCAACCTACTCCAAATTTTAAAGGAACAATTCAACTCTGATCTTTACCGTAAGCTTATTTATATCTTATCACTTACAAATGGAGTTTTAATTCAATTAAAGTTTTAGGTAAATTAATTTTTATTGTTCTAGTTAGTCAAAATAGTCCAGAAAATATTCTATTCTTTCCATTTCATTTATTTTCTATTTTGTACCTTTTTTAGGTTAGGTTCGGCTCTGTAAATTTCGGTATTAAGTTGGCAACAATTTTGAAATTAATAAATATTTTCGGTGAATGACTTAATTTAAAGAATTATTTATTCCTTATTTTATGATAAAAATATATAAGCCATTTTTATTTAATTTCATAAAAAATTTAATATAAGGAATGAAGAATTCACTTACCGTGTTTTTGAAAAGTGGAATTCCTCACTCTCAATTATGAAAACTTCGCCTCTCAATATTTCGAAGTAACTCTTCTCTTACTCCCGAAATAATTAGTGTCAAAAGTTTATTTTACTTATTTATCTGCTAATTTATTAGTATATATATTTTCTTTTTTAGATTTTTTTTTGTTTGCTTTTATTTGCAAAAACATTTTTAACTCTATTTTTAACTCTAAATATTTAATTTCTAAAATTGTATGTAAAAATTGTTTTTAACGATTATTTACATCTAATGTTTGTGAAATCATTTTTAACTCTAAAATTTTAATTTCTAAAATTGTATGTAAAAATTGTTTTTAATGATTATTTACATCTAATATTTGTAAAAACATTTTTAACTCTAAAGTTTTAACTTCTAAAATTTTATGTAAAAATTGTTTTTAACGATTATTTACATATAGTATTTGTAAAATAATCAAATTTTTTATTTTTTAGCTTATCCGAGCGTGATAATTTGATTGTTTAACTGAATTGGATTATTCTACAAATTTTATTTCAATTTTGGTTTCTCGGAGGTTTTTTTATTCTTGAATTGGGTGATCAGTTATTTGCAGCTTGCCCAAATTAACGACCCTAACTTTATTTGATTTTTCATCTCTAATTTGAGCATTTGCTTCTCCGATCATTCTTTCTATTACACATTGTCTTTCAAAGTGAGGATCAAATTTCTTGTCATTCCTGATTTCTGCCTTTAGAGCTACCTTGCTTCCTATACGAAGGTTTTGAGGGTTCGCTGTGCGATCATAATATAATTTTGACTTTCTTTTCTTTCTTTTTCAATTCGTTCACGGACTAACCTTTGAGAATCATCTAATTTGTGGAACAAATCTTGGAGATATTTTGTATACGTAACCTCGAATGGATATGTGGAAAAGCTAGTTGGAACAATGGCCTCCTTACCAAATGCTAGAGAATATGGCGTGAAACGTGTAACTCCGTGCACCTGAGTATTATACGAGAAAATAGCATAACGGAGCCACTTGTCCCAGCTTTGAGCATTTCCAAACTGTCTAAGGTATTCTACACGGGTTTAAGGGTTTCTTTCCAGAGAGCCCAACGATTGCGCATGATAAGCAGTAGACTGGATTTTTTTCAATATTGAAATTTTACAGAAGGTTCGTATAACTTTGCTAGTAAAGTTTTTGCCCTGATCTGTATGAATCACTTTCGGGCATCCATACCGTGAATCTAGGCGTAGACAATTCACTGGTACATATTTTTTGGAACCAGAAGAAAACCGGATAGTCACCAGTAATATTTTTTATAGTGTCTTATTGGTTATCCTGAAATATTTGGAGATATATATGTTTTTTCTTCGGGTATTCTTTTTTATTTAAGGCTGACGATTTTTTATCACGGCCAATGACATTAAAAAATTGGAACTCTGAAGCTAAAACTGTTTCCATTTCAAGCAATAAAAACTGAACTGCAAATCAATTTGAGCAATTTTAAGCTAGAGGCAGTGAAAATTGAACGATTACATTTTTTTTAATAATATGAACACTTCTTACATTAGAAGTTCAATTATTTTTATTTTAAAATCCTTAAAAAGCTTCAGTTTTATTTAAAAATCTTGAAAAATCTACATGTTGTTTTACATTTTTTCAAATTTTTTCAGAACTTCGATACTTATTTTAAAATGATACGAGTTTTCCCTACAATTTTGTGAAAAAATCCTGCAAAATTAAAAAAATTTCCTTAAAATCTTCTAGATTCATTTTTGACAATTTTGGAAATGTTTTCAAATCCTTTTATATATTCTCTTAGAATTATTTTTTTTATATAAAAAATCATTTTTAATTTTCTTAGGATTCTTAAGAAAATGTTTTTTCATTCTTTTGAAGCCTTTCACAATTCTTAAAAAGCTTCTACATTTTTTGTTCGAAATCTGAAAAAATATATATATTGTTTTAAATTAGGCTGTGGGCTATTTACACCGAAATTTCTGTACGAATAGCCGGATTTTGTCGGTATACGTCGACACTTCGTTTAAATTATTTCAAATCGTTTCAAATTTTTAAATAATTTTGAATCTTTTAAAAACTTCTAAATATTTTATATATTTTTTAATAATAATAATATATTATTTAAAAGCAAAATTCTTTAAATAGAACAAACATTTCTAAATATTCAGTAATTGTTCTTTTCCTTAATTGAAAATTTTTAAATTTTAGATTGAAACAATATTTGAAATTTAATGAAAGC
The DNA here is from genome assembly GCA_011634705.1 of Andricus grossulariae. Lineage (NCBI taxonomy): Eukaryota > Metazoa > Arthropoda > Insecta > Hymenoptera > Cynipidae > Andricus > Andricus grossulariae. Next base: position 139,146,386 of record JAABKJ010075445.1, read on the forward strand.
CTTTAATTATGAATATATCACTTTGAAGTTATTTTGTAAAATAAAAACAGTTTATAAAGTTTCAATCAGGTGTTTATATTTTTTTAAATGGTAAGACTTTCAGATTGAAACAGTTTAATTTCTAAAGTTAAAATCTGGAAATTCTCAAATTTCGAACTGATTCTAAATCTTCTTGTACAATCCATTATTCAGTTTTTAACCCTTACAGTACTGTTCAATTTAAAAATCATTATAATGTATATTCACAGTTGATCAACTAAAAATGTTTTTTCTTCATCCCCTAGCCGAAAGTTCGTTTTCCCGGCTGCATTTCTGTCCGGGAACAGTGGCTTTTGCGGTCTGCTAGAGTTAACACGATCTCTGATTGGCTGCGAGACTTTTGTGGCTCGCTGATGCAGCAACGCTCACTCAGTATTGTTTTATTGTGTACTTAACCTCCGAAAAAAATTTATCTTGACAGGTGAATGGAATAAAGATAGCGTCGGTGTGTTCAACCTCAAAACTGATGGTTTAAAGTTATTGCGATTTTTGTGCATAAAGTCGGCACAAAACCTGAAAAATACCTTCTCTACATGAGAATGTAAAAATACAAATTTGCAAGTACCATGAGCATTAATGATGGTTATTTTATTGTTTTAATCGTTACAAATAGTATTAAGGACATGACAAAAATTAAATATTTTGAAAACCCACGCACGAGATGAAAAAAAATATGAAATAAACAAAGTTTTGATGAGAATGTGCCCACTACTCGGGCCGATTTTTCACTGTTAATGTTATTTTTTACGAATAAAACAGAAACTACACATCCTATCAGAAAGTGACCAATAACAAATTTGTAGATCTTTTGGAAGTGCACAGTTTTTGTTGAATTATTATTTGTCGTATCTTGCAATATATATATATATATATATATATAGATGTTCCGCAAATCCCGTATATTTTAACACGTATTTCCCATAAGAAAGCAAGACGTTTTTGTAAATTTTATTGAGAATCGTCAATATTAGGTGTATCGAGTTGACCCGTTAAACCTTTCTATAGAATTAACCATAGAATACGAATAAGAAATTACTTTTTGAATGTCGACGCCATAAGTCTGTTTTATAGGGTTCCAAATAAACCCCATAAGTGAAAAATTGGGTACTGCGAGTTTTTGCGCTATTATTTTGTTGAGGTTTCTCTTAGTAAATATTGTTTCTAATACATAAAATATTACTTTTTACTGATAATTTTATGTTCAAATAAATTATTTAAACAATTTATCATTGTTATTAGCCATTTTATCTTAGAGTAGAGATAGAAAGTCGCGGTTTCATCTGAATTTTTCAACTGATTTTCAACTTTTTAGTTATAGCGATGCAATAATCAATTGAATTTAACAGAAATAATTATTTCAACAATTTATCATTTATAATAATATCCGCTCAGAATAAAGCTAGAAAGTTGCAGTATTTCCTTAAATTTTCCAATTTTGGTCCATTTTCAAACTATAGTGAGGTAATATTGAAATAAAGTAAAGAAACATAATTGCTTGAACAATTTATTATATATTTTATTTTTAATATTCTCTTTGAATAATGTTAGAAAGTTGCGGGTTTTTTCTGAAATTGTCCACTTTTTGTCAACTGTTTATATACAGCGCGATAATAATTAATGCAATTTAACAAACATAATTGTGTAAACAAATTATTATTGTTTTTAACTATCTTCACTTATAATAAAGCTAGATCCTATATACCTATCTACCCTATACCTATATACCCATCCACACATTACTACTTTCCAACCGAGCAATCCACACCTACCCCGAAAGGGAAAGGGCTTAGGTAGTTGCGGTTTTTTCCGAAATTCTTAACTTTTTGCCCATTTTTTACTTAGTGAAATAATAAGTAATGCAAGTTAACAAACATAATTGTTTTTACAATAAATTATTTTCTCTTTCTTTCCTTCTCTAAGCTTAATGGTAAAAGGTGGGGGTTTTTCTGAAATATTCAGCTTTTCTTTGACTTTTCAATTCTCAGTAACTACTTCAAGGAAAATTTAAATGTATAATATGATCCATGCAGAAAATTTGAAGAATATTTCAAATATTTGTTTTATTTCAGAAAAATATATTCACAAAAAGAAATATTGTTTAAAAAATTATTCTCTGTATTGCTTTTTTATTATTTCTTCATAACTAAAAAGCCAAAGCAATGGTAAAAATTCAAGAAAAAACGGCAACTTTCTAGCAATTATCTAAGAAAAGATAGTCATAAATAATAATAATTTGTTCAAACAATTATTGTTTGAAGTTTCAATAATTTTTACCTTACCCTGAGTGAAAAGTTGATAAAAAGTTATATATTTGAGGAAAAACGCAACTTTATAGCATCATTCAAAAAGAGTATTATTAAAAATAAAAATGTTGAACAATTATGTTTGTTAACTTGAATGAACTATTACACAGTCAGTGAGTCAGCTTGTCCTACCTGAGAGCCTGTCTCGAGGAGCTCGCAATGTTGCAAACAATCCATCAGCAGTATGGTTGTCATGCCTGAGCGCCTTTCTCGAGATGTTTGCAATGTTGAGAACAATCACACAGTCTGTGAGTCAGTTTGTCATGCCTGAGAGCCTGTCTCGAGGCGTTTTCCATGTTGCAAACAATTCATCATCAACATGTCTGTCATGCCTGAGAGCCTGTCTCTAGGCGTTTGCAATGTTGCAAACAATAACACAGTCAGTACTTAAGTTTGTCATGCCTGAGAGCCTGTCTCGAGGCGTTCGCAATGTTGCAAACAATCCATCAGCAGTATGGTTGTCATATATATATAATATATATTATTATTATTATTATTATTAAATAGTTTAATTTTTAACGAAACACTAAAATTTTCTACCTACAAGAATGAATTTTCCATCAAATAGTAGAATTTTGAAACAAAAAATATTAAACTTCAACTAAAAATATGTAGTTGTTTTTTCAACACGAAAAGTTGAATTTTCAACAAACAGATAAATTCATAACGAAAAATATAATAGTTGGTATTTTATGAAATAAAAGAAGGAATCTAAATAATATAATTGAATTTGAAAACAAAGAATTCAATTTTCAACGAAATCGCTGATTTTTTACCAAATAGTTGAATTTTCAACCTACAAAAATAAATTCTCAAAGAAAATAACGAATATTCAACCAAGAAGATTAATTTTTTACCAGAAAAGACCATTTTCTAAAAAAAATAAATGAATTTCCAAATAAACAGTTGGATTTTAAAATAAAAATTATAAACTTTCACTAAAAAAAAATTTCAACAAAATAATTGAATCAGCCAAAAATATGAATTTATAAAAAAAAATTAATTTTCAAACGAATAGATGCAGTTTTAAACAATAAAGGAAATTTCAACCAAAAATATTAAATTAAATTACCAAAAGGATTTTAACGTGAATATTTTATAAATAGGCGCAAGTTTCAACGTATATGTAGTGATCTCGCCTTGTTAATGATTCAAGGAACCTCTCGAGTCTATTGAATCAAAAAATAAATATAATTAAAATTATTCCCCTGATAACAATGACAAACAATGTTAAGAGTTATTGTCGAACAAGAAATATTCCATTTACAAATTTAATTATAATATTAAATTTAAATTATTATTCACAGAGCGTAATTGAAATCATTTTAATTAATTATATTTATAGCAGAACCTATTTTAATTGATAATAGCTAATTTAACGTTGATGGAAATATTTTTATAATTGAGAAGAATAAATTTCATTAGGTTTGAAATTCTTCATTAAATTATGATAAATCGATAAGTCAAGTAATTCAAATTGCAATTAATTATCTATTTCTAAGACTTCAATTAACTGCATTATGATCAAAAATGTTTGAATATTAGGATGTTATTAATAAATGAAAAGACTATGTTAATATAATTAGAAATTATTAATCTAATTTCCATGAAAAAAATTACCTAAGTTATAATAAACTAGCTGTGAATTCGATTTCGGGGGATTTCGCTTTTTTTGTATTCATAATTTTATAGTCTCATTTGATGAGAACTTTGCTTCCTTATTATGATTAATTAGAAAATATACCAAGGAATCTCTTCTATCTTTACATCAATTTTGAATTATGTGACCAAAAAAAGTTTTAGTATAAAACCTCATTTTTAAAATATTATAAAGTATTGAAAGAAGGTAATAAATATTTTTGAAATCCTTTGGTGAGTTTTGAGATATTAGTGGTGAAAATAAGCCTTCCACATTTTATCAATTTATCTGCAACCGTCTTCAAGTTATTGTGTTCACAAAAAAGGGTGACACACATACACACATATCCAGACAATTGCTAGAACATTGCATTAAATATTTTCAAATTGAAGAACGTTCAATTAAACAAATAAATTTGTTGTTTTTAAAATTTTTACCTTTACAAAACTTCCTCTATGAGGAAGCAAAAGGATTTGTTTTTATAATTATTAATACTTACATAAGATTGGCCAATAATAATTATGTAATGAGAAAAATTGAACTCACCTGAAACAGAAAAATAAATATTCCCATTAATTTCAGATTTGAAAAATGATTACGTTATTATTCAAAAAAATAATAAACAGCAATTATTTTGCAACATTTTTCCACCGAATTAAATATTTTATGATTGAATATTTCTATGAATAAAACTGAGGATGTGTATAAGAGTGTATATATATATATATATATATATATAGCTGTAAATATAACAAATTCGTCATAATTTTTGAACCAACAGGAAATATTTTGAATTTGAAATCGTTAAATTTTACTCATTTAAAATTTCTTTTTCACTTTTTTCGAATGACAACCCACACGTTTTTTCTCCCTCAGCTCAAAACATTTTATTTATTTTAGCATTTTCACTCCACCCTACTCTTCAGTGCTCTTAAACCCAAATTAAAAATTGCTCAAGTTAGAACATATATAACATTGCAGTTGATAAATATTTAAAAAGCGAGTTCAAGTCTCCACTTTTTACATTTTCAACATGCTTTAAAATGTTTCAGCTTCAAAATTGTGTTTAAGAGTATTTTTAATGGTTCAGCACTTGAAACGTGTACCTTATTTATTCATAAATAATTTATTGCAGTGCTATAACTGCTTTATTTATTATTCAATAATGGGTACACTTAATAATTTCAGAGACTTTCCCGCGTAATTCAAATATTGTATTTTCAAATATCGTATATTTAAAGAGAAAAGGGGGAAAAGGGAATTTTGTCACGGCTTATTACAGGTGGAGGGGGGGGGGGAGGTATAAGAACATTGCTGAAAAATGTTTTAAGCAATTTATGGATGGCCCTTTAGGTTCACTCATAATAAAACACAAAATAATGCCCTAGTTATACTTGATGAAAATAACTACAGTAGGGGCTATTTCCGGTCAGAACCAACTAAACACTGGAGTACTATTCTGCGGTTACTTGAAATACAGGAGGGTATAAGTATGTCTCTAGCTACGAGACGTTAAGCACATAAAAGTCATAACCCACGTTTCTGCTCCACGAGACTTGCGTAGACACATTTACATTCTCAGGGAATGTATTCACTATATTCGCATACCGTTTTAGTCAGATTTACATTTAGCTTCTCTGGATCGGAATTTCCACTGAGATATTCAATTCAAAATTTTCAGAACATAGTTCATTTTCAATGGGTATTATTAATTTCAGGCCTCGGACTCACTGCAGAGTTAAAAAACAGTGTAAATAGCCGTACAAATTTCAAAAAATAGTGTAAAAATAATGTAATAAAATTTTTCAAGTAATAAACTTATGTTTAGTTCAAATTTAAAAGTATGCATACAAAAAATAGTCCGAAATCAAAAAACGTGCAATGGAAAATATACTTTATTTTTTGAGCAAAAATTCCAGTTTTCTAACCTCATATTTTTAAATTATTAAAAAGGAGCTTCCATATATGTTTATTTAAAACGTTATACTTTAGTCTATAAAATATTAAAATTCCTATTTATTTATCGCAGTCTTCGCAGTCTTTTCACTATTCCCCTCTTTTTCTCCCAGGTGGAAATATTATATATAGTTTATATATAGTGTGAAGTATTATATATATTATTCATTTGTTTTATATAAAAAATGTATAAAACAAGTGAATATTATATATAATGCTTCACACTATATAGTCTTATTTTTTTGTCGAAAATTAATCTTTTTGCTTGAAAATTCCTTCTTTTTAATGAAAGTGAAACTGTTAGGATTTGAGTTAATCTGTTGGAAATCTAATTTTACCATTTCTGGAAAATTATCATTTTTATTGAAAATATAACTACTTGGTTGAAAGTTAAACTACTTTTTTAAAAATTTATATTTTGCGAGGTTTACATTATTGTTTTAAAATCTAACCTATTTGTTGAATATTTGTTTTTTTTTAGTTTCTTCGTTCAAAAATTATTTTTATTTAATCTGATAATTGCACTATTTTGTTTTTGGTTAGTAATTTATACTTAGTGAGAAGAAAGTGAATATAAAAAATATTAAAAAATGGTTTTAATGTGCACTTGTTAATAAAAAATGTTTAAATAATAAGCAAACAGCAGCTACCTCTGAATAATTGTAATTGCACATTAATACCTGTCATATTTCACACATCAATAATATGCTAAAATATTATATTTTGAAGAATTAAACTATTCACTTAAATACAGAACCGGATTTAGGTCGCAACCCGCCCTAGGTCAACCTAAAATTGGGCGCCTTGTCCGGCTCTCCCCAACGCTAAAAATCCCCTTGAGTGTAAAATCCCCTTGTCCAGCTCTCCACAGCTTTTTATCAGCTCTCCCTTAATGTAAAATCTCCTTGTGCAGCTCTTCACAGTTTTAAAAATTACCGTTACGTTTGACATCTCCTTTTCCAGCTCTCCCCAAGCCCAAAAATCACTCCTAAGTGTAAAATCCCCTTTTCCAGCTATTCTCAGCCCTAAATGTCACCCCTCAGTATAAAATCCCCTTTTCCAGCTCTCCCCAGCTCCAAAAATCACCCCTAATTGTAAGATCCAATTGTACAGCTCCCCTCAGCTCGAAAAATCACGCTTACGTTTAATATCCCTGTTTCCAGCTCTCTCCAACCCCAAAAATCATCCCTAAGTGTAAAAACCCCTTTTCCAGCTCTTCTCCGCCCCAAAAATCACCCCTTAGTGTGAAAACCCCTTTTCTAGCTTTTTTCAGCCCCAAAAATCACCCCAAGTGTAAAATCCCCTTGCCTAGCTCTCCCCATGCCAAAAATCACCCCTAATTTTAAAATCCAATTGTACAGCTCCCAACAGGTTAAAAAATCAGTCTTATGTTTAATATCCCCTTTTCCAGCTCTCCCCAACCCCAAAAATTACCCCTAACTGTAAAAACCCCTTTTCCAGCTCGTCTCCGCCCCAAAAATCACCCCTAAGTGTAAAAATCCCTTTTGCAGCTCTTCCTAGCCCCAAAAATCACTCCTGATTGTAAAATATCCTTATACAGCTCCTCACAGCTCGAAAAATCACCCTTACGTTTAACATCCCCCTTTCCAGCTCTTGTCAGCCCCAAAATCACCCCCTAAGTGCGAAAATCTCTTTTGCAGCTCTTCTTAGCCCCAAAAATCACCCTCAATTGTAAAATCTCCTTGTACAGCTCCCCACGGATCGTAAAATCACCCTTAAGTTTAGCATCCCCTTTTTCAGCTCTACCTAATTCCAAAAATCACTCCTAAGTTTAAAATTCCCTCGTATAGCTCTCGCCCGCCCCAAAAATAAACCGCATGGAAAAATTTCGTGGTAGTCTTGAGTCATACTAAAGCCACTACAGTTTTTATCAAGCCTGTCTATTCACAGAATACTATCCTGGCGCTATCCTGGCGCTGTCTACTTTTCTCGTTAAGAGTTTCAATATATGAATGCTCTCCATATTTTTGCTAGTTTCTAGACAGAATCACCGTTTGGACTTAAACAAAAATTACAGAAGCGAATTCAGAAAATTGAAATTAAAAATTTGTGAAATTACAAAACATAATTGCGTAAATGCTCACATATTAATTGAATACATTGTATTACATATTGAAGATTTAACTCATTTGAATTATTTATCAAATATGTAAATAATAATAAGGCCTAAAGTATTAATTATTTAAAATAATAAACAATAATTATTTTGTATCCTAATCGTAAGTATAGTCATACAAACTTTATTATTTACAATGATTTTTTCACACATTAAGCACTTTTAATGTTTAAAAATTGTTCATGTTTTATTGTCATAACATATTACATTGAAATGAATTGAAATTTATATCCGACAAAAAAAAACGTTCAACGTTCAAATAGCTCAGTCTGTTAAGGTGACGGGACAAAGTTACAGCCACATATTATCAAGTTACATCAAAAGTTCGACACCCGGCGTATGTTCAAGATTGGCGGAAACTCACTTTTTCATTTTTTTTTTTGTTTGCAAAAACTTTTTTACATTCTCATATCAATGAGAAGGTATTGGTTTTATGTGAAAAATGACTTTCGCGGATTCAATCAAATGTCGAAGATTTTAAAGCAAAATTTTGCAATATTAGATAATTTTAGAAAAAATCTGAGTAAGTTTAAGAGATATCTAGAAGTACTAAAACGACTCAAAAATAATTAAAACTTATAAAGTTATTTAAAAAAGTTGTCAAGGTTTCAAGAAAATAAAATCATTAGGTTTCTAAGAAAAATTAAAATTATTTTTTATTTTGAAAAATTTATTTAAAGTTAATTAAATTAATTTCAAAATGAAATTTAATTTAAAATTAATTTAATAATATGGAAGACTTCAAGATAATTTTTTTTTTTGAGGATTTAAACAGTTTCCAGGCTAACTGAATTTGGCAGGGTATCAAGAAAATAAAAAATGTGTTTTTAAGAGTCATGGGAAAATTTCAAATGATTTTTTAAAAAGAAATCTAAGAGAAAATTGAAGATTACAAGATATTTAAAATTATTTCCTACAATTTTTAAAAAGAGTGTAAAAGATTTTAAAGCAAAATTTTGCAATATTAGATAATTTTAGAAAAAATCTGAGTAAGTTTAAGAGATATCTAGAAGTATTAAAACGAGTCAAAAAAAATTAAAACCTATAGAATTATTTTTAAAAAATTTCAAGGTTTCAAGAAAATAAAAAATAAAATCATTAGGTTTCTAAGAAAAATAAAAATTATTTTTCATTTTGAAAAATTAATTTAAAGAGAATATTTTTTAAAATTTCAAAACATTTCGAAAGATTTCTAAAATTGTCACAGAAGAATCTGAAAAACTTTAAGGCAATTTTGTTAATTTTGCAGAATTTAAAAGAAATTCAGAAAAAATTTGAATAATTTTAAAAGATTAGAAGGTTGAGCAATTCTGAAAAGATTGAAAAATAATAATAATTTTCTCAAGATTCTTGGGGAAATTTTAAATGATTTTTTATTTTGAAAAATAAACTTCAAACAAAGTTGAAAAAGATTTTAAAACATTTAAAACGATATCATAAAATTTCAAAAAATAGTGTAGAAGATTTTGAAGCAAAACGTTTCAATTTGGTAAGATTTAACAATTTTAAGAAATCGAGTAAATTCAATATATATTCAATATTTTTCATGATGACAATAATTATTGATTATATGAACAATTTGCTTATAAAACTAAAAGTTTCTGCAATAATGAAAATAGGACAGCTAGGAGTCTTTGGCAAAACATTTCAAGTTGAATCAACGAAAACAAATGAAGCCTCTTCATGAAACAATGGTTGAAGTGCGGATTTGTTTATAAAAGTTGCTTAATTTATTAGTAAACAGCTCCTGTTCAATACTTCTGATTGACTGGAAATTGTATGCAAGTGTAAAGGTCGAACGTAAGCAAATTGTACAAAGTTTAATGTTATTTTTAATACTGTGTTTTATCTATAATTTTTGTATGAAAAAAGCTTTAGTAAAATATCAGATTCTATTCTAGGAAGATAATATATTTTTTTATTGAGCCACTGTTCTGTTTGAAAGTTCTGATTAAAAATAACGTTTTTCGTTTAAGAAACTTCACACATACTTCTATTTTTAAATATGATTGGTAACCATTATGAAAAAAATGAATAACATTCATAGAATATAAATTTGTTACGAACATTTTAAAGTCAATATTCACGAAAATAATGGAAAAGCGAAACTGCTTTGGCAGAATAATACCCAGAAAATGATAATTCTATATTTTATCTGGAATGTTTAGAAAATTATATAAAACCCTGTTGAATTAGTTTCATAATCTTGATAAAACTATAATTATAAAGTATATATATTATAAATTCTGGTTTCTCTGGAACTATTGGAGCATGGATCTCCCTGACGTGCCGTTGTAGGGTATACTTGGTTGCAAAACTTTTGTAGCAACATTTGTACTGAAACTTTATTTTTACGCAATTCCCCTACTTTTCTTCTGAATCCATAACTTTTTGATTGGTGGAGGTGAATGGAACTCGGATTTCGATTCAGCGACCCTAAAAACATATGTAGAAGGTTTTTGCAGTTTATTGCACAGCTTTTCCTGTATTTGACCTTGAAATGACCTTGAACCTGACGTGATAGAGGTAAATAGACCTTGGATTCGTATTCAGCGCGTCAAAATACAAAAGGATAAAGTGGTCTTGTCAAATAGTCCTCACCTTTTTTTTTGTAAACCAGTGTAATTCAACATTTTGGTTAAAAATGTATACATTTTTTTTTAAATTAAACTATACTGTTTTTGATTAAACACAGATATTTTTAATTAAAAATTGATTTTTTCAAAGATGAAAATGCATGTATTTGGTTGAAAATTAATTTGTTTTGGATAAGGATACAAATATTTTATTGAAATTCGGTGTTTTTTTTTGTTGAGTTAAACTGCTTGAAAGTTTGTTTCTATGTAAATGTTCATTTTTTCAACTGAAATTTCTTTTAAAATGTTGGATTTCTTTTTTTTTGGTGAAAATTAATTTTTGTGCAAAACTGTTATCATTTTGGTAAAAAAATCATCCATTTGGTGAGAAAATTAACTATAATTTAATTGAAAATTTGTATTTTTAATTGAAAATTAATCTCTTCAAGTTGAAAATGCATGTATTTGGTTGAAAATGAACCTATCTTGGTTAAGGATTCAAATATTCTGTTGAAAATTCTAGTCTTTGGTAGGAAAGTAAACTAGTTGCTTAAAAATTAGCTTTCCCGTGCAGAAATTTCGGAGTGGTCCTGGTCGGGGCCAGATCTGACAGAACCTGGCCCCGATCGGGCATCCCAGTCAGAGCCAGACTCGAAATGAAACGCCTAATCCAATCAGGGCCAGACTGAGGTACCCATAAGGAAGGCCCGATCTGGGCCCGGCCAGGACCATTATTATTTTTATTTATGAAAATTTTACTAAAATTTTATTTATTCAATAAAAAAGTAAATGATTGATTAAGAATATCAAACTTTATTATTCGAATATTTGAAAACAATTATCGTTAGTTTTACATAGTTACTTTATATAAATATTTTGAAAAATGTCCACCGCAATCTTTTGCGTTGCTGAACACTCAGCCGATGTACAGAAGTGGATCGTCCTTAGATATTTTGTATCGTCAGAACTCAGACCTGCAACGAATTTCGACAAATTAATTGTAAAGGAAAAATATTATTGTTGACGGAATGAAATTAATGCGTGTTCTAAATTTTCTTACCCGTGATACATGAGCACATGCAGGTACTCTTTGAAAAGTGCTTTCGTTGGAACCTTTTTCATTGCCGCAAACTGCACCGCAAGGTTGAAATTTTATCCTTTTTGGTAACCTTGACAATTTTGTTGAAAATTCGTTTTTTTCCGCTCGAAGTTGATTTTTTATTAGAGTTTTTATCTGAGAATGTAACTCTTTCATTTTCAGTTGAAACTTTACCATGTATATTGTATGAGTTAAAAATTCATCTATTTGGTAGAAAATTCAAGTATTCTGTTGAAAAGTCGTCTTTATGGCAAAAAATTAATCTTGTTTGTTGAAAATTCAACTTGTTGCTTGAAAATTCAACGATTTGGTAGAAAATTAATATTTTTTGTCAAAAAGTCGTCTCTTTGTGTTGAAGAGTATTCTTGTTTATTGAAAGTTAAACTTTTTGGTTGATGATTCAACTATCTTGTTAAAAATTCAACCATCTTGTTAGAAATTCATATGTTTTGTTAAAAAGTCGACCTTGTAGGTAGTGAATTATTCTTGTTTGTTGAAAGGTCAACTTTTTGGTTGATAATTCAAGTATCTTGTTGAAAATTCAACTATCTTGTTGAAAATTCAACTATCTTGTTGAAAATTCAACTATCTTGTTGAAAATTCAACTATCTTGTTGAAAATTCATGTATCCCTTTTAGTCGATAATGTAACTATTTTCTTGAAAATTATTTTTTTTTATTACAAATAATTTTTTTCAACTCAAAATGAAACTCTTTCGTTGAAAATTAATACTTTTAATTGAAAACTGATCTTTTCTAGTTGAAAATTCAACTGTTTTGTAGAATATTCGTCTTTTTTATTGAAAATTCAACTATTTGGTAGGAAATTAAACTATTTGGTTGAAAATTAACATTTTGATGAATTTTGATGAATGAAAATATTTTTGGTTGAAAATTCATGTATTTTGGTAAGAATTCGTCTTTTTTGGTAAAAAATTAATCTTTTTGGTTGAAGATTAATCTTTTTGGTTAAAAATTTAACTGCTAGAAACTCTTTTGTTAAAAAATAATTTTTGTGGTTGAAGATTAATCATTTTAGTTAAAAATGTATCCCTTTTAGTCGATAATGTAACTATTTTCTTGAAAATTATTTTTTTTTATTACAAATAATTTTTTTCAACTTAAAATGTAACTCTTTCGTTGAAAATTAATATTTTTAATCGAAAATTGATATTTTCTAGTTGAAAATTCAACTGTTCTGTATAATATTCGTCTTTTTTTATTGAAAATTCAACTATTTGGTTAGGAAATTAAACTATTTCGTTGAAAATTAACTTTTTGATGAATTTTTCCACAATTAAACTATTTGAAAATGTAACTATTTAATAGAAAATTACCCTTTTTGTTGACAAATTACATTTTGGGTTTGAAAATTCAACTCTTTTGTGGATAACTCGTTTTTTGGCTTCAAAATTCAACAGTTTTGTTAAAACTGCATTTTTTAGAAGATTCACCTCTTTGGTGGTACTTTCTTTAAAATTCGTTTTTGTTTTCTTTACAATCAATTTTTTTATTTCAAAATTTAACTAATCCATTTTTGATTGAAATATTATGCTTTATAATTTAAAAATAAAACTATTTTGTTGAAAATTTGTCTTTTTGGGTTAAAAATTAATCTGCTTTGTAAAAAATTCGTATTTTCGGCTGAAAAATTAAACAACTTGGTAGAAAATTTAACATTTTGATTAGAAATTCATGTATTTTGTTAAAAATTGGTCTTTTTTGGAAGAAAAACAATTTTTTGTTAAAAATCCAATTGTTTAGTTAAAAATAATCTGTTTAGGTGAGGATTCAAGTATATATTCGAAAATTTGTTTTTGTTGGTTAAATCCAACTGTTTTTTATTTTTAATTAAATCTTAAAAATTCTTTTTATTTTTTGGTTGAAGATTTATAATTTTATTTAAACAGCTTTGTTTTTTCTTTGTTAAAAATGATTTTTTTAAACTAAAAATTCTACTATTTTGTTGAAAATTTAAGCGATTGGTTGTAAAAATAATCGTTTGTTGAAAATTCATATTTGAGGGTTAAAAGTTCAACTGCTTTTATAGAAAAATCCTATTTTTATTTGAAAATTTAACAATTTGGTATAAAATTCAACTATTTGGTTTAAAATTAAACAATTTTGTAGAAAAATCGTTTTTTTTTATTGAAAATTAATTCTCCTTAATAAAAATTACACTACATCATGTTTAGTTAAAAATTGATATTTTTTAGCTTAAAAATTTCAACTTGTTAGAAACGAAAAAATACAGGTTAAAAATTAATAAAATAACATTTGGACTAACATCACATTCATTATTCAAAATATTTAGTTGAAAATGTATGTAATTTGTTGAAAATTTGTATTTTTTGGTTGAAATTTAAACTATCTGATTCAAAATTGATGTATTTTGTTGAAAATTCGTACTTTTAGGTAGAAAATCAATTTTTTGGTTAAAAATGCTGTGTATGGTTAAATATTAATGTATTTTATTTAAGGCTTCAAGTATTTTGTTGAAAATTCGTCTTTTTTATTATATTCAACTTTTTTATTTATTTTTTTTAACTAAAATTTAACTATTCCGTTTTTCATCGAAACATTTTTTTCATAGACATTTAATCTTTTTGTTCGAGAATTCATCCGTTTGTTTGAAAATTTTACTATTTCTTTGAAAACTTATTATATTTGGTTCAAAATTTATTCCTCTGACTTAAAATTAAACTGTTATATTTTTTGTTGAAAATTTGTCTTTTTTTGGTTCAACATTAATTCTTCTTTGCTGGAAAATTAGTTTTTTTTTAAATTTAAAATTAACTTTTTAAGCTTAAAATTTCACTATTTCGTCAAAAATTGATTTTATTCGCTTAAAGACTTATTTCTCTGATTGAAAATTAAACTATTATATTTTTTATTCAAAATTTATCTTTTTTATTTAAAAATTCATCTATTTTGTAGAAAATTTGTCTATTTTGGTAAAAAGTTAACCTTTCTGGTTAGAAATTCAACTATTAGTTTGAAAATTCGATTAAAAATTACAGTATTAGGTTGAAAATACAGGTATTTTGTTAAAAATTATTATTTTTGGTTAGAAAATTAATCTTTTTGGTTGCAATTTTTTTTTCATTAAAATTTATTTTTTTTTAACTAAAATTTAACTATTCCGTTTTTCATCGAAACATTTTTTTCATAGACATTTAATCTTTTTGTTCGAAAATTCATCCGTTTGTTTGAAAATTTAACTATTTCTTTGAAAACTTATTATATTTGCTTAAAAATTTATTCCTCTGACTTAAAATTAAACTGTTCTATTTTTTGTTGAAAATTTGTCTTTTTTTGGTTCAACATTAATTCTTCTTTGCTGGAAAATTAGTTTATTTTTTTAAATTTAAAATTAACTTTTTAAGCTTAAAATTTCACTATTTCGTCAAAAATTTATTTTATTCGCTTAAAGACTTATTTCTCTAATTGAAAATTAAACTATTATATTTTTTATTCAAAATTTATCTTTGTTATTTGAAAAATCATCTATTTTATTGAAAATTTGTCTTTTTTGGTAATAAATTAACCTTTTTGGTTAAAAATTCAACTATTAGTTTGAAAATTTGATTAAAAATTAGAATATTAAGTTGAAAATACATGTATTTTGTTAAAAATTATTATTTTCGGTTAGAAAATTAATCTTTTTAGTTAAAATTTTATTTCTTTGGTTGAACATTTTTTTTTTCATTCAAAATTATTTTTTTAAACTAAAATTTAACTATTCCGTTTTTCGTAGATTTTTTTTTTATATACATTTAATCTCTTTGTTCGAAAATTCATCTGTTTGGTTTAAAATTTAACTATTTATTTGACATTTTTTTTTTTTTTTTTTAAAACATATTTCTATAACTTAAAATTAAACTGTTCTCCTTTTTGTTGAAAATTTGTCTTTCTTTGACTCAAAATTAATTTTTTCTTTTAATTGAAATTAATTTTTTTAGTTGAAAATTAAACTTTTTGGTTGAAAATGCAACTATTAGGTTGAAAATTCCATTAAAAAATAAAATATTTTGTTGAAAATCCATGTATCTTGTTAAAAATTATTCTTTTTGGTTGAACTTCCGTTTCTTTGGTTGAAAATGATTTTTTTTTTATTAAAAATGATTTTTTCAAACTAAAATTTAACTATTCCGTTTTTCGTCGAAATTTTTTTGAATAGACATTCAATCTTTTTGTTCTATAATTCATCTGTTTGGATGAAAATTGAACTATTTCTTTGAAAATTTATTTTATTTGGTTAAAAACTTATTTCTCTAACTTAAAATTAAACTGTTCTACTTATTGTTGAAAAAAATGGTTGGAAATTGGTTCAAAATATATATTTTTTGGCTTGAAATTAATTTTTTTCTAATTAAAAATTAATTTTTTAGTTGAAAATTAACCTGTTTGGTTGAAGATTCCATTAGAAATTATATATATTGTTAAAAATACGCCAGAAAGAACTTGGAATTAAGCTTTAAAAATTTAGAATTTATTCATTCATTTCAACCAAAAAATATGACTTTTTTACCATAAAAGATGAAATTTCAATCCGAACGGATGATTTCTTGACAAAATAGTTTAATCTTCAACGAAAAATATCACTTTTTAACAAACTTTTTCAATTGTCAACAAAAGAGTAGAATTATCAAACAAAAAATATGAAACTTTAACCAAGAACAATTGCGATTTCAATGAAATAGTTGCATTTTCAACTGAAGAGTCGAAAATTTTAGAAAGAATTTCACTTTTAAGCCCGAATGATCGATTTCCAAACCAAAAATGATTTTTTCAAAAGACAATCGAATATATTTTCTACAAAATAATTGAATTGCAAAAAAAAGTGAATTGCAAAAGCTAATAATTTAATTTTCAATCAGGAAAGATACATTCTCAGAAAAAAATGTGATACTGGATATTTCTACCAAAAAATATTAAATTTTCGCCACAAGAGATGGATTATAATACCAAAAATATGAAAAAAATACATGAATTTACAAACCAAATGTTGAGTTTTTAATTAATGAAGATAAATTTAACAAAAGCATTTAAAATATCAACTTTCAGTAAACGAAATTAATTTTCATGAAAAAAACGAACATCAATTGTTTTGCTTAAAAAATGCTTATAACAATAACAAATTCGCATTTTTAGCCAAACGACACGACATGCAACAAAATTAGTCAAGAGAACGAGATGTTTCTTTCAGAAAGAAATATTTACACGACTTTTGATATTATTGCATTCTTAGAAATCCATTTTGTTTTGTTATATGATTGTTCATTAATTATGTTTAGAATAGATGATTGTCATTCCAAACACATTTTCTTCCTCATTGCGTTCATATAAACTCAAAAACTGTATTTTTCAGATTGATACAGATTCACGTGAAATTCTTTTAATATATGCTTATGAATGTGAAATATATAATTAGAGTTACAAATGCTAAAATCAACCTAGGTGATCAATTTATAGCATTGTTAAAAAAAAGTGACTATAAAGATAGACAAATATTTGCTCTCTTTATCTTCCCTCTCGTATCCATATCTTGAACATATCGCAAGCAAAAGTCTCGTTGAAAATATGTTTCTTATTTTAGTCTTACATACTCTTAAAGAAGAGCTATGTTTAAGCTTGAGCAATCGTTTTTTTAAATTTGTTTAATGAATTCCAAGCTAAAATTTCTTTACTGTAAACCGAATTTTTTGAAATTTGAGATTTGTTCATATTGATAAGATGAATCGATTTATGAAAATATCCATATTAAACGTGCTGCATTTATCCGTATAGCTAAATGAAATTGAAATATGCACAGATTTTCACATTTGTTTGAAGTTTAAAAAAGAAAAGGGAATAATATATAATTGATGAATAATGAAGAAGCGGAAGCGAAAGCGCCTTTCCCATACACAAAACTACTTTCGCTATTAAAATCCTCTTTTCCATAACCCTCAGACTCTTTTTTTGATGAAAATCTTCTTTTTCATAATAAATATAAATTAAAATGAATACAAGAAAAGCTTTTTATAGAAGTACGATGACTTGCTTGGATGAATCTTAATGTAATACAAATGTTTCCAATGCCATACGTTTCTTGAATGCTTAGGCCTTACTTCGCATGTATCAAGAGGTTTCACATGGATGTAGAAAACTAAGGAAACCATCTTTGCAAATTTTTTTTTGCTGTATTTTCTATATTTCTCCATAATGTATCACCAAAGTATAACATAAACCATATTGATCTAAGTCTATACAAACACTTTTTATTACATTTCATTCTGCTGTGAACAATATACAATATAATTAGATTTGTAGATCATACGTATAGAAATTTACTTTTTCGATTTTTTTTACCAAACAGAAATATTTAAAACTGGACAGTTTGAAATAGAAAGCCTTGAATCGTCAAAATTTTAAAGAAGTACTGTAAATATTGAAATGATTTAAAATAATTTAAAAAAATCTACCTATTTATAGGTTTGAAACAAAAATTATGGAAGCTTTTCAAGAATTGTAAAAGGTTTTGTAACAATAAAACAATTTTCTTGCGCTTGATAGGAAAATTGAAAAGGAATTTTCATTACGAAAATTTTTAATTTGTGAGTGACATTGTTAAATTTTGATTTTGCAATTGGAAACTTAGTAATTTAGAAAACAATCGAGTAATTTCAACAGAGGTTTTTTCAAGAGAAGTTTTGAAAAGATTCAATTTTAATGCAAATCTTGAAGTGATTTCAAATAATTTTAAAAAATGTACATTTTTTCAGGTTTGGAACAAAAAATTTAGAATCATTTTAAGAATTGAGAAAGGTTTCATAAGAATAAAAATTGTTTCTTACGATTCCTATGAAAATTGAAAAGTCCTTTTCATTTTGAAAATTTTTAATTTGTAAGTCACATTGTTAAATTTTGATGTATAAATAGCAATTGAACACTTAGTAACTTAGAAAAAAAACCAAGTAATTTCAAAAGATGTTTTTTCAAGAGAAATTTTGAAAAGTTTCAAATTTAATGCAAATCTTGAAGTGATTTCAAATAATTTCTGAAAATTGTACATTTTGTCAGGTTTGGAAAAAAATTTTAGTAGCTTCTTAAGAATTATGAAAAGTTTTATAAGAACAAAAATTTATCTTATGATTCCTAGGGAAATTGAAAAAGACTTCTTATTTTGAAAATTTTCCATTTGTGAGTGACATTGTTAAATTTTTATGTATAAGTAGCATTTGAACACTTAGTAATTTAGAAAAAATCGAGTAATGTCAAGAGATGTTTTTTTTAAAGTGAAGTTTTGAAAAGATTCAAATTTGATGTAAATCTTGAAGTGATTTCAAATAATTTTAAAAAATGTACATTTTTCAGTTTTGGAACAAAAAATTCAGAAGCTTTTTAAGATTTGTGAAAGGTTTTATAAGAATAAAAAAGTTTCTTACGATTCCTAGGAAAATTGAAATGGACTTTTTATTTTGTAAAATTAATTTTAGAGGAATATTTAAAAATATTTTCAAAGATTTCCAAAATTATCAAAAAAGAATCTGGCGGCGGAGAAAATAGGTGGAGTTGGGGAGAGAAAATTTGCGATAGTGATGTTTCAACGACATAATTATGTTTTTTTTAAGAAAATAGTTTCGAAAAATGATTTTAGAAATTAAAAAAACAAATTATTTCAAAAATATTTTTCATTTATTTTTTACATAATTTTTATATAATAACAATTTTTTCGAGCATTTTCTTCAAACAATTTTTTTTCCTATAATTTTCTTACATCTGTTTTTGAACAATTTATTTTCGTAAAATTTTGATTCAAGAAGTTTTTCCTTGTAAGCGCTTTGCGCCTACTTTGACTAATTTTTTCAATTTTACAGGTTTTTGAAAAAATTTCACGAGAACTTTGAATCATTAAAAAAAATATTTAGAAGTTTCGAAAATATTTCAAAACATTTAAAACGAAGTGTAGTTTTTCGAAGATTTTTGAATACAATTTAAAAATTATCTAAGGTTTCGAAAGATTTTAGGATATTAAACATTTGTTATTTATATCTTTCAGAAGATTTTGTATTATTTTTTATTTCAAAAGAATAATTTAAAGAAAATGACTAAATGTATTTGAAATAAGGAAAAAAATTGATCAATTATTGATTTGAAGCTACTTAAAATTGAAATAATTCAACTTTTAATTCAACAAGTTAATGTTTCTAGCTTAAAATGATATCATTTAAAAAATTTAACAATTTGTTGATTCATTGTTCACTTCAGCGAATTGAAAATGATAACACTTTGTTAGCTCTTCCATTTTTGGTTGAAAACTGATATTTTTTAGTTCAAAATTCATCTATTTGGCTGAATTTTTTTTTTTAGTTCAAAATTCATCTTTGTCTTCTAAAATTCAAATATTTGGTTCAAAATTATTTTTTTTTTTTGTAATTAAAGATTCATAATTTTAGTTGAAAATTCATCTCTTCGCTTGACAAATAATCATCTTTAGTTGAAAATTCTTTTTTTTTGTATAAATTAATCTTCTTGGTTCAAAATTATTATTATTATTTTTAATTTCAACTGGAATAGTATATTTTTCATTTAGGAAATAAATTTTCAGCCAAAAAGATTAATTTTCAACGAAATTGTTAAATTTTCAAATAAAAAAGAGAAATTTACAAAAAAAGAGTTGAATAGTTAAATTTTAAGTTGAAAAAAATATAATTTTCGACCAAAAAAACGAATTTTCAACCAAAAAGGTACATTTTCAAACCAGAATATTAATTTTATATAAAAAAAAATGATTAACTATTAAATTTTTTTTATTTCTTACCAAATAGTTGAATTTGCAAGCAATAGGGGATAATTTTTTAAACTGAAAAGTGAACTATTCCATTTTTTGTTGAAAACTGATATTTTTTAGTTCAAAATTCATCTATTTGGCTGAAAATTTGTCTTTTTTAGTTCAAAATTCATCTTTTCCATCTAAAATTCAAATATTTGGTTCAAAATTAATTTTTTTTTTTTTCAAGAGAAGATTCATCAATTTATTTGAAAATTCATTTCTGTGCTTGACAAATAATCGTTTTTAGTTGACAGATTTTTTTTTTGGAAAGTAATTTTTTTTAACTGAAAATTTAGCTTATTCCAAGTAAATATTCCATAGTTTTAGTTGAAAAATCTTCTGTTTGGTTAAACATTAATTTTTCGAACTTAAAATGTAATTATTTATGTTTTGATTATTATATCCTTTTTCAACAAAATACGTGAACTTTCAAGTAAATAGTTGGATTTTCAAATTAAAAGTTAAATTTTCATTTAAAAGACTTATTT
This sequence comes from Andricus grossulariae, assembly GCA_011634705.1. Lineage (NCBI taxonomy): Eukaryota > Metazoa > Arthropoda > Insecta > Hymenoptera > Cynipidae > Andricus > Andricus grossulariae. The sequence continues at coordinate 139,167,440 of JAABKJ010075445.1, forward strand.
TTCAACAATAAATTTATTAATTTTACATCCAAAGGGTTGAATTTTCAACAAAAGGATAAATTCTTATCGATAAGTATAATAGTTGATATTTCATACAAAAAAGTGAATCTTAACAAAATAATAAAATTTTCAACATAATAGTGCATTTTTTAACCAAATAGTTGAATTATTAATTTACAAAATCTCAAAATATTTCCTTAAATTTCGAGAAAGAGTAGAAGATTTTAAAGTTTCAATTTGGTAAGATTAAAAAATCAAAAAAATTCGACTAAATTCAGGAAAAATTTAAAAGATTTGAAGAGATTGAAGAAGAATTTTAAACTGTAAGATTATCAAAAATGCAAATTTTTTTTAAAGATTTCAAACCAAAACTTTAGAAGCCAAAAAATAATTTTGAAAGATTTCAACTGAATAAACAAATTTTCTTAAAATTCATTGGAAAATTTGGAAGATTTAGAGGCATCCTTTTTTCATTCTGAATGATTTTTTAAAATTTTAAGAAAAATTCGAGTCAGCTGAAAATATTTTTAGGAATTTATGAGGTTTTAAATAGATTTAAAATATTTTAAAAATTAGAAGCATTTCCGAAAATTTATTAAATATTTTTTATTTCTTTGAAACTTCTAGAAATCCTAAATATCTAAATATCCTAAATATCGTGTAAAATATTCAAAAATATTTTATAATTTTCTGAAGAATCTTATAAAATTTCACAATTAGCCATAAAATACGAATAGAATATTACTTTTCAAATATCACCCCATAAGTCTGTTTTATGGGGTCCCAAAAAAATCCCATAGGGTTTTAACTCAACATTTCTCTTCGCAATTAGCCATAGAATACGAATAAAATATTACTTTTCAAATATCACCCCCATAAGTCTGGGGGGGGGGGGGGGGGGGGGGGGAAAAAGGGGGGGGGGGGGGGGGGGGGGGGGGGGGGGAAGGGTAAAAATATTCTAAAATTGATAACGTAGTTTATGGATGACCTCTAAATTTAGCAGTGTAGGTAGTGATATAAATCACCATATGCACACATTCACTTAATTTCAACGAGAAGTGCTGATTTGATATTGCAAGAACAATATATATAGTTAGTATATAGATATATTCAACTGCATTATTTCGAATGATAGCAAAAAGCATTGAATGACTTGAGGCGATTAAAATATTTGCTGATTATTCAAGCCTTGAAATTCGGAGAATATCGCAAAGTGATAAATACTTGAAAAATGTGTCATCCGCATGTTTTTATAATAATAATAATAATAATAATAATTCTATCGCTGTACTCATCGCGAGAAAACTTTTATTGCAAAATGAAATTTAAAAAAAACTTTTCTATTTCCTTCAGATTTTAAATTTCCCAAAAAAATCTTAAATATTTTTTATTATTTATTTTTATATTTATTTATATCTTATTCCTCAACTATATTGTTATGTTTTTTTTTCTAGTGACGTAGATTTCCCTCAATTAATCAAGCCTGATCGTCGCGTTCCATTTCGACAAACTACGAAATATTGAGAGTCCTCTCTAAATTTAGACGAGCGACAGTTGTTTGCATCGTGAGACTAAATTTTGTATTTCGGTGGGAAAAAATTGTTACGAAATCCCATACACACAAAAAAAAGTTGACTCTCCTACAGAATTTTTTCTTTAAATTGTGAAAACGGATTCAATTTGATTGATTCAAAAATCAGTTAAAAGTCAGTCAATTTTACGCACTGATTAAATCAGTAATTTCAAATGATCCAATCTGTTGGAGTTTGCAATTTAAACATATCAGTCTTCAACCAATAATTGTGTGGTTAAATTTTCAAAAAACTAGCTTAATTTTCAATAAAAACACGAACTTTTAATTAAATAGTTCAATATGGAACCAAGTAGTTTATTTTATACCAAAAAGTTTGATTTTCAAGCAAAATAATTTAATTTTTAACCAAAAATATGAATTTAAACCAAAATGGGTTTTCAACCAAATAGTGTAGTTTAGCCAAAAAAGACGAATCTTCAACAAAATAATTTAATCCTCAAATTTCCAACACAAAAAGATTAATTTTTCACCGAAAAGATTAATTTTCTACCAAAAAAGAGGAATTTTCAACAAAATACATCAATTTTTCAAATGATTGTTGAATTTAGAAGTAGAAAAAAGAATAATGAAAACATTATTTTTCAACTAAAAAATTTTTTTTTCTAACAAATAGTTAAATTTTCAACAAAATAGTTGAATTTTTAACCTAAAAACGCGAATTTTCAACGAAAAAGATTGACTTTTCAACTTAATTTTTTAGCTATCAACGAGAAAAGATCAATTTTCAGTAAAAAGTGGAATAGTTACATTTTCAGTTAAAAAAATTAATTCTGAAACAAAAAAACGTATTTTTAACTAAAAAAATAAATTTTTGTCTAGAAAGAAGAATTTTCTATCAAGTAGATTATTGTTTTACCATAAAAGATGAATTTTCAAAAAAATACATCAATTTTTCGCAAGATTGTTGAATTTTGAAATAAAAAAAAGAATTTTCTACGAAATAGTTGAATTTTCCGCCCGCAAACATGATTTTTCAACCAAAAAGTTCAATTTTCAACTGAAAAAAAATTAATTTTTTACCAAAAAGACAAATTTTCAACAAAATAGATGATATTTCAACCAAATAGTTGAATTTTTAACTAGAGGTGAATTTTCGTTTAGAATGATGAATCACAAAAAAAAAAAATTAATTTTTCACAAAGTAGTTCAACTTTCAACCAACAGTTGAAATTTTCAATAAAAATGTTTAATACTCAAAACAACTCGAAGTGAATATGAAAAGAAACGCGGAACAAGTCAGATACGTGGCGAGACTCAAAGTGTCATATCATATTTTTTTTAAATTTGTTAATTAATTTTTGACATGAGATGAAACTTTCCTTTAAGTGCTATTTTCTCTTAAGACGAGCTATTATTTATTCAAAGCCTTGCAAGTAATACATTTTTTGTAAATCTACGGGCCCTCGAATAATTGCAATTTTTTATGGAAAATTGGAAAAATGTAGTGCATAAAGATGCTGAACGTGTATAATCAATTTAGAGCCCATTGATCACCTAGAATTTGGAAATTGTAAGACATTATTATTGTTCTAAATTTTATTCAAACAGTTAAAAAGCAATGTTTTTAGATTGAAAACAGGCTACGTCAAGTTCGCAATTACACAATATGACCTTCTTATTGTTTCAACAGATCTGAGAATGACACACCCCTGCGTTATTTTATTAAAAATTTCTATTCTTTACGTCTTCCATTTCTATAACCTTCGTCTAATTATTAGGAAATATCTGGACTAATCGAATTAGTAATCCTCCACTAATCTTTGGTGGCACACTTTTGCTAATCGAATCTGTAAAATGTCGCTCGTAATTAGTGAAATTTAACCAATTTTAATTTAGAGAGACCTCAATGTATCCTTTGCATAAGAAACAATCTGCGTTAGTCAGTGTTTATATAAAACTAATGCCTTCACATTGTTATGAGAATGTAAAAAAGCTATACAATTACGATAACCTTTCTTAGGCACACAATTTTATACTTATCCAAGCCGAGGCTTATTCACCTTCTTCTTGTTTCAATAGAGATCAGAATGAAACACTATCACGTTATTATATTAAACCTTTCTATTTTTCACGTTCTTCATTTTTATAACCAGGGAGTGGGGTTAACTTTGTAATTTCGAATAAAAACCCTAATTTCTATCACAGATTCAGATTCTGCTTTATGAAATACGTCAGTTTTATTAAAAAAAAATTTTTGCTTCGCGACAGATGGCGCAGCAATTGCGAAAAACGTAATTGTTGATTATTTCAAGGACATCGGTGAGTTCCTTCGCCTCTTGCCATCGGGGTGCTTGATTTCGGTGAGTCTTTTTGCCTCTCACCATCGGGGTGCTTTATTTCGGTGAGCCCCCTCGCCAATCGTCATCGGGGTGCTGATTTTCGATTAACATTTTACAACAAGTGCTCAAAATGTTGTACTCGCACTTTGATGCACTTGTTAATCAGGGCTTGGAAAGATACCACACAACTGCGAAGTGTGTCTGGTGTTATTTGTGCACAAGCAGGCCTAATTAACTCGAGCATTTTATCACGAGTTGCGGGCACTTCTTGGTATACGTAATTTTGTAGATAACAACACTAATAGGAATCCGTTGCCGTAAGATCTGACGATCTGGCAGGCCAAGTTACCAGAACTCTTTTACCGATCCACCGTCCATTGAATTCGCGATTCAATACTTCCCTCGCAATTCCCGAATAATGCCGTCATTCTGAAAACACATGTCGTGTTGCACTTCCAAGCTTAGGTCTTCAAGCAATATTGGAAGTTAATTTTCTGAAAAGTTACGATAGTTTTCACCGTACGAATTTTCATCAATAAAATAAGGACCGATAATTGATCGCCAATTATTTCACACCAAACATTCACGCACCATGGACGCTGTTGCTCAACTTCACGCAATCAATGTGGATCTCGTACGCTCCAATGATTCATGTTGTGCCGATTAACGTTACCATGGTTTGTGAAATACGACTCGTCTGTGAACAGTACTCGAAAAAAAGAAATTTGGGTTTCCTTGAATCGGCTGAAGCGCCAATTAACAAAATGTCACTCGGTTCTGAAAATCATTGCCATGAAGTTCTTGATGCAGTGAAATATGATAAGGATGATATTTATATTGTTTAAATTCGAGAATTTCACAATTCAAGCAATGATTTTAAAAAACTTATAATATTTAAAAAATTCGTTGCTAAAAATATTTGATTTTTGTATTTTTCATCAATTAATAATATTTATTTGAAGAAAAAAAGCTTTTCCAAATTATCTTTTCTTTGGATATTTTATTTTTCAGGAAGTTTCAAATTCAGTAATATTACAAACTGTCGGAAATTTTATTATACTGGAATTAATTATAAAAAAAATATTAATTCATAAATTATAAAAATGGTCATTAATGAATATTATTTATTTATTAAAAATACAATAATGAAAGATTTTCATCAAAGAATTTTTTTTAAGTTTTTTGAAATTATTGTTTGAATTTAAAACAACAATAAAAAAAACATATTTCTGGATGGAAAATCTTATTTGAAAATCTGCATCGTATTTTTAACAATTCACCAAAAACATCCTAAAGGATCGAATTGTTAATTTAAAAAGAAAATTAAGAAGAAATTTTGAGATAAATCAGTGCTAAATTGAATTCTGCAATGTTCGTTTGGAAAATATTATTAGGTTCGGAGAAAATTTAGAGAGGAATTTTTTTTTGTTCCAGGCTTACATTTTTATCAATTTATTTTGTTATGCAATTTTTACCGAATTATTGTTATTTTAAATTAAAGCAATGATGTAAAAAAGTTATAATATTGAAAAACTTCTTTGCTAAAAATATTAGATTATTGTATTTTTGATAAATAAATAATATCGATTTAAAAAAAAATTTTTAAGTTATATTTTCTTTTTCGGATATTTTATTGGGATGACCGAAAAATCCCGAAAAATAAAATTCCCGAATTTTAAATTTCCGAATAATAAAATACCCGACAGAAAATTGCCAAAATATCAAATATCCGAATTGCAAAATTCCCGAATTTAAACAATTAAAAATGTAAAAAAATATATATTTTAATGAATAAAAAGACGATAATGAAATATTATTTTAAAGAATTATTTTTAATGTAGTTAATGTATAATTCGGGAATTTTCCAATTTGGGATTTTTCTTTTCCGGCAATTTTATTATGCGGGAATTTTATTTTTCGGGATTTATCGGTCATCTCAATAAGATATCCGAAGAAGAAAATATAATTTTCAAGTTTTTTTTTTAATCAATATTATTTATTTATTAAAAATACAATATTCAAATATTTTCAGCAAAGAAGTTTTTCAATATTATAAGTTTTTTTTTAAATCAATGCTTGAATTTGAAATAACAATAATTCTGTAAAAATTGTATAACAAAATAAATTTAAAAAACACGTAAGCCTCGAACGAAAAAAAAAATTTCTCGCTAAATTTTCTCCGCACCTAATAATATTTTCCAAACAAACTTTGCAGAATTCAATTTAGCACTGATTTATCTCGACATTCCTTCTTAATTTTCTTTTTAAATTGAAAATTCGATTTTTTAGGATGTTTTTTGTGAATTATTAAAAATACGATGCAGATTTTCAAACATAATTTTTCATCTAGAAATATGTTTCTTTTGTCAATTATTGTTGTTTGAAATTCAAACAATAATTTCAAAAAAACTTTCAAAAAAACTCTCTGATAAAAACCGTTGACTATTGTATTTTTAATAAATAAATAATATTTATTAAAGAACAATTTTGAGAATTTATTGATTAATATTTTATTTATCATTAATTCCAGTATAATAAAATTTTCGACAGCTTATAATATTACCGAATTTGAAACTTCCTGAAAAATAAAGTATCCGAAGAAAATATAATTTAAACAAGTTTTTTTCAAATAAATATTATTTATTCATCAAGAATACAATGATAAAATATTTTTAGCAACGAATTTTTTAAATATTATAAGTTTTTAAAAATCATTGCTTGAATTGTGAAATTCTCGAATTTAAACAACAAATCATCAATCAGTTGAATTAAACAAAAGAGGACGAATTTAAAAAAAAATAGTTAAATTTTTAAGCTAAAAAGTCTAATTTTTTAGAAAACCGTCGACTTTTAAACCGTAGAAGAAGATTTTTCAACAAGAAAGTTAATTTTCAACCAACTAAACAAAATAGTTGAATTTTCGACAAAATAATCGAACTTTCAACAAAATAATTGAATTTGTACCCTATAGATGAATTTTAAACCAAATAGTTGAATTTTGAACTAAAAAAGATAAGTATTAAACCAAAAATAAAAAAATGAAATTTACAGTTGAAATAAAAATTATTTTCAACAAAATAGTTGATTTTTCAATAGAACAATTCACCTTTCAACAAAATAATTAATTTTTTTACCAAACTGATGTATTTTTAACCAAAAAATATCATTTTATAACCAAAAGGATTATTTTCTACCAAGACCATTAATTTTTTACCAAAAGATGAATTTTCAACAAAATAAATGAATTTTAAACCAAGCATTCGAATTTTAAAGTTTAAACTAAAAAAGATAAATTTTCAACAAAAAATAGTGGAGTTAAATTTGCAGTGAAAAAACTAATTTCGAAAAAAGACATCAACCAGCTGAATTTAACGCAACAGGACGAAATTTAAACAAAATAGTTAAATTTTTAAGCCAAAAAGTCTAATGTTTCAGAAGTTGATGTGAATGAAAAATTGTTAACAAGAAAGTTAGTTTTTGACTAAAAACGATTCCTTTTCTAATATAAAAGCTGAATTTTCGAAAAGAAAAGATGACCTAAAAAAAGAGTTGAATTTTCAAAAAACCGATTAAACTTTTAACAAAATAATTGAATTTTTGACCATATAAATGAATTTTCAAGCCAAAAGATTAACTTTTTACCAAAAGGCGAATTTTCACAAAAATACATGAATTTTCAAACAAGTAGTTGAATTTTTAACTAAAGATATAAGTTTTTGACCATAAATGGAAAAATTAAATTTTCATCTGAAACAAAAATTATTTTTAATAAAATGGTGGAATTTTCGAAAAAATAATCAAACTTTGAACAAAATAATTCATTTTTTTACCATATAAATGAATTTTCAACAAAAAAATATTAGAGTTAAATTTGCAGTTAAAAGAACTAAATTTAAAAAAAAATCATCAGCCAGTTGAATTTAACGAAAAATGACGAATTTTCAACAAAATAGATAAATTTTCAAGCTAAAAAGTCTAATGATTCAGAAAACAGTCGACTTTTAAACCGTGAAAGAAACTTTTTGAAAGAAAGTTAATTTTCAACAAAATAGTTGAATTTTTGACAAACTGATTAAACATTTAACAAAATAATTGAATTTTTTACCAATTATTATTATTTAAACCAAATATTTGAATTGTAATGTTTAAACTAAGAAAGATCAGTTTTCAAAATAATATCGTGGTGTTAAATTTGCAGTTAAAAGAAATAATTCTTTTAAAAAAAAAATCATCAACTAGTTGAATTGAACAAAAGAGGACGAATTTTTAACAAAATAGTTAAATTTTTTAGCTAAAATGTCTAATGTTTTAGAAAACAGTCGACTTTTAAAGCGTAAAAGATGAATTTTTAACAAGAAAGTTGATTTTCAACTAACTAAACAAAATAGTTGAATTTTCGACAAAATAATCAAACTTTCAACAAAATAATTGAATTTTTTACCATATAAATGAATTTTCAACCAAAAAGATTAACTTTCGACCAAAAGACGAATTTTCACTAAAATACATGAATTTTCAAACAAATAGTTGAAGTTTTTATAGAATAATTAAATTCAACTTTTAACAAAATAATTGAATTGAATTTATTTATTATATTAATTTATCATATTTATTATATATATTATATTTATTCATATTTATATTATATTTATATTTATATATTAGCACTGATACGTTGAGTGGTGGAGAATGAGAAATTCCAGTAGATCTTACACTGATCATTCTCCACAACGGACTCATGTTCCCCCTGGGCGTATGGCAAGATGGCCAATAGATCAACACCATTAAAGTGCCTGAGATGGTAATATAACACTTTTAGAGCTCAGAACATGTCCAAGTGTTTCCGGCTTTTGCTTGCACGCTCGGCAGTTAGTATCGCCTACAGCAGTGGTCGGCATGCTCTTGACCAAGTCAGGGTAGCCTGACCAGCCTAACCAGCGACCTACTTTCTGGTCAGGCACCTGCGAGCTCGGGCAGACCAACTCTTCCCTCAGGGGTCCTTTGTTGGAAAATAGGAGAAAAATTTGAAATTAAAAGTTTCTTAATTCTGCAATCCGCGATTTAAAAGTAATATATTTGGAATCTACATATTTTTTCGATTCCAACGACATGTAATTTGACTATAAAAGTTGAAAATTTGAGAAGTATTTAACGTTAAATAAAATGTTTAAGTTTCTTGATATTGAACTCTTTCAAATTTTCAACTATTCTAGGCCAATAATATATCATTGGAATCGGAAAAATTCGTAGATGCTGATTATGCAATTTTCAAATCGGTAGTTGAAAAATTGAAAGTTTTCAAATTTCCTTACATTGACCTACCTGTGGACAAAAGACCCTTGCTGGAGTAAGCTCACTCACACTGAGGTTCATAAACAGACCGAAAAGTAGTAGAAAAAATTATTCCGGGACGAGTCTGACCATACCTGAAAATTGAGCAAAATTTTGCCCACCACTGGCCCACAGGTAGATTCATAATGCACTCGCGGTAAACTAAGGTGTCTATAACGCCGTCTTTACAGGCAAGAAGAAATCCCTCAGTCTCCGATCTCAATCCAGCTGACTTGAGAAACATGTTGGACAAACCTATCGCGAGTTCCTCGCTAGGTATGATGCCGTAGAATTTACCATGAAGGGGCTTGTCAGCATGTTCTCTTAGTAGAAGCGTATGTTTTGCTTCCTGTACATGACTTTTTAGCACCAACGGTGTTAGTAATGTTATGCCATGTGTATTGTCACTAGAATCAAATAGAAGGCCAAGCTCCTCTGCGGCCCTATCTGCGGCACGGTATAAAAACACCGCGACATTGACGACTTCATGTTGATGTACGAGTCGCATAAGAGAATCTGGACTATATAGAACTGAGCAGGCGGTAGCCAGAACCGTTCTTCGATGAAGACACTTCAAGCTTAGCAAGCCTCTATCCCCTTTATTTCGAGGTAGGTATATTCGAGGTACGGAAGCTTTAGGATGATGGTTTCGATGGATTGTCATCATTTTGCGTGTGCTTCGGTTAAGTTGCTTCAACTCATCGACGTTCCATTTTAATGCACCAAACGTGTAGAGCAGTATAGGAATGGCCAGCATATTAGTCGCCTGGATCTTATTGTTTCCAGATAATTCGGAAGTCCAATTTTTCCTGAGAATCTGGTGATACCTTTACACAAGGTCTGTTTTTAACACATGCACATTTTGGGTTTCCGCTTGCGGTATTCCAAGATATGTATATGTTTCTCCACAACCAAGATGTTAAAAGGTACTTCCGCAGAGACACTTGTCCAGTCCGAAGCTCGTGCCAATCGCTTCAGATTACCTATTCACCACCTCCACAAGGATTTCAAGATCCTCTTTCCAGAAAGCAAGGAGTTTGTGGTCGTCTATGTATAAGAGGTGGTTGAACTTATATTCTTTTCTGTTTGGCGGGCCACATAGGTATCGAGAGCTTTTGCATCGGAGCACAATAGATAGAGGCAAGAGGGAGATGCAGAAAAGTATGGGACTTAGAGAGTCTCCTTGGAAGACCCCCCTCTTATATGTGATATAGCTGGTAGTCACTTGTCTTTCATCAGATGTAGGGAGAAGCTGCAAGGATAATAGATTTAAAATCAATACCCTTAGAGCCGCAGAGCAACGATTTTACCTATAGAGAAGAGTGGAGGAAGGTAGTACCAAGAGGGCAGCAGCTACGGACCGCACGAAAGTAGTTGCTATAGATATTGTTCTCCACTCCGCCGCCACTTGCCGCATCTAGGTGTATAATATCTTTGCCCGATGGCACCATTTTTTTACACGAACTTTCTAATTTCCGGTCTCTTCAATTTTCGTGAACAAGGTTAACTGTATTGTAAATTAACATAATTTTCGCGTAGCGCATCTTCTTCGCGGATTGCATATCTGATTGAAATCCATTTGATTGAAATCCATCACCGTTGTAACGTACATTCTGCTATTTTATTCTTACTATGAAAAAGTTTGATCAGTCATGTGGCTTTTACGTTCGTTTTCGACCTTATAAATCATTTTCTGATCAGACAGACTAACTTTAAGTTCACCTTAATATCATAAATTAAGTTACTTCATGAATTTAAGGCCATCCTAAAAGTACGTTCAATTCAATTTTAAGGTTTTCTGTCTACTGTGAACAATGCAATGACTAAAGGTAGTAATTAATGAGGGCCACCTCCTGGAGAAGACGTTTTCCTCATTTCTGACCAGAAAAACAAAAACATATGACTTTCTACATATTTTTGTTATTTAAAAGAACTTAGTCCAAGGTATAATGTTTGCAATCTTTAAAATATGGTCAATATACGGTTCCTTGCATAAAAAAAAGTTTAAGGGGACTTTCACTATGTCAGAATGAGAATTCAGAGAAATGGTTGGTTGGCACATCCATTTTTTGTTGGGTAAGGAATGGTTGGTTAGAACGTCTGTTCAAATTATCAGAGCAGCCAAGACCGTTGGCTGCAGTGAACATTTTTAATTGTTGCGCGTTCGTTGGTCATTGCAACAATGCATTGGACCTTCCAACTTCCGAATAGTTAGCACGGCCAACTAATTGGCCGGTGGTCCCTTCCTGATCCACTGCGCATGCATCGGGGTCCCTTTGGGTCCGCTGGGTTGACAGGCGCATGACTCATAATGCCTAATATAATCATTTAGTGCATTCTGTCTTGTATTTCGAATACGCGAGTGAAGTTCTTAAAGTGACAATTATTGTATGGACAAATCAACTATCGAGTTTGTGGACCTGTTACACCTATCTTGTCTCGTAGATAAATTCAAAGGTACGTATCGATGGTGTTACTTTTTATGTAAGACCTGTGTTGTGCATGTTTATATAGTTCACGGCGTAGCCAAATTTAATAATTTCTTACTTTGTTTTCTTAAAACTAAGATATCATAGGAATTTATTAATAAGGAATAAAATGATAAATTTATACTACAAAATTATTATAAATTAAAATAGAAGAAAGGCTTTTTACAGTTCATACCGCGTTACATTGATGCAACGTGAGGGTTATGTTTTCGCGATGCCCACTAAGTCACGTACAAGCGAACTTCTGATTTTATTCTCTTAAACGTGAAGTAGCATATTAATTTTTTGAAAATTAAAATAACCAATGAATAAATTTTTATTACAAAATTGTAAAAAGTTATAGTAGAAGAAAGGCTTATTACGATTCGTGCCGCGTTACATTGATGCAACGTGAGGGTTATGTTTTCGCGATGCCCACTAAGTCACGTACAAGCGAACTTCTAATTTTATTCTCTTAAACGTGAAGTAGCATATTAACTTTTTTAAACTGAAAATAATAAATGGATACATTTTTATTACAAATTTATCAAAAGTTGAAATAGAAGAAAAGCTTATTACGGTTCGTGCCGCGTTACATTGATGCAACGTCAGGGTTATGTTTTCGCGATGCCCACTAAGTCACGTACAAGCGAACTTCTAATTTTATTCTCTTAAACGTGAAGTAGCCTCCGTAGCCTAATTGGTTAGAGCATCAGACCAGAAATCTGAAAGATCTGGAGTTCGAATCCCAGCGGAGCTAGAGAGATTTTGTTCAGAATTTTGATAATCAATATTGAAAAAAAATATTGATTATCGACCATGTAGACAAAAAACATTAACATCACATTATTTAAATAATTCACTGGTCAAAAAAAAATAACATCAATTAATAAAATCAACCTCATATTGGAATATCTTGCAAGTACATTGAATGGCGTCGACATTCAAAATGTAGGAGTTGTGAAGAAAATTTTCTCGTATCTCCGTAGCCTAATTGGTTAGAGCATCAGACCAGAAATCTGAAAGATCTGGAGTTCGAATCCCAGCGGAGCTAGAGAAATTTTGTTCAGAATTTTGATAATCAATATTGAAAAAAAATATTGTTTATCGACCATGTAGACAAAAAACATTAACATCACATTATTTAAATAATTCACTGGTAAAAAAAAATAACATCAATTAATAAAATCAACCTCATGTTGGAATATCTTGCAAGTACATTGAATGACGTCGATATTCAAACTGTTTATTTAAGATCAATAATATACGAAAAGGAAGAGACTCACAAGATTCAGCGGTGAAATGGCTCTGGCGTAAATACAATTTTCTGAGAGAGAGAGAGAGAGAGAGAGAGAGAGCATTTGATGACGAGAATGAAAAGGGGTATAGATTTGTAGATATTCAATCGTTGGTTACCTCATCGAAAGATTCTGAGAGGTCGCGGGTTTTAGTTGATTTGTAGTCGTAATGTAGAACTCGGACAAATGGAAGTTCAACGTGAAGGGTTCAGATTTGGAGAAGAAGACATCAGTATGTAGAGAACTTGATTTGAGAGATTTGAAAGATGTAGCACTACTGGGTGGAAAAGCGAATAGTAGTTCGCGCCGTTCAGAAGAAGAGTTGGGCCGGGACTCAGACTTACAGGGAAAAATTAGGATAATTTAAAAAGTAAAATTGATAAATATCATGTTTATGGTCATTGCGAGAAAAACTGTTTTCAAATCATGAAAACTCTACATTATCACGCGCCTCCATTAAAATTTCCTAACATATTTTCAATTATTCATTAAGACTACATTAGAGTAATCCGGTTCTATATGTATAAAAGCGCACTTTGGTTTGGTGCAGATTCGTTAGTTATAACGAATAGAAGTGCATTCGTTAAAGATTTTTAGTTTTGCAAATTTAATTAGGTTGTAAAAAAAAACTCGTGAAAAACTTGACTTGCAGAAGTCTGTGGAAATTGTGCAATGGATCAAATTTCCTAGCAATGAAACAAGATTCATGCAAATTTTCACACGAATAAAATTTTTTATTTTTCGTCCTGCAGAATGATTTTTGTAAGAAAAATTGAAAAAAAAATTGAAAGAAAAATTGTGGGATAAAATCGCTCACACTTCGAGGGATGATAAACAGTTGTTTATTAATTGAATTTATGTTTGTTTTTTATAGTACGAAAGAGGGTTAGATAGAGATTATATATTTGAAGCATCTATACCTAATTTAAATTTCTTCTCTCACTGTATTGTAAAAAACCCGAGAGAAACAAGCCACATATAGCCCCATTTTACGGCATTTCATACTCCATTGTTTTTTATGAAGTACTATCTATAAATGAGCAATATTAGCTACATTCGCTATTCAGTTAGTTGAGTGAGTACATTTAGATATTTCTCTACAAAAAAATGTTCGGACATACAAGAAAACTGAACATTTTTCTGTTTTCGTATAGAATTTATGTAATTATACCGTATTTGAAGAAACTCATTTATCAAACTGGGTACTTATTTTATTTTATGTGTACACAGAAAAAAATGAGGGTTCAGTAAAGTTGCGGCTCAAGTAAAAGTTGGTATCATTTAGAACTTAGGCTCCAATGAATTTGACTAGTGTGTAGACTGAAGAAGTCCCTATATCGACTGAAACAATCCCCACGGTGTTGGAACCAAAAGTTTTGCAACTTTCTACAAGAATTTGGTTTTCGACAGTGCGAGGCCGACAGTTGTGTCTAAGTAGGTGACTTCCAGGGAAGCACTGTCATAATGGTGTTTTATGTTGATGACGATCTCCTTCTGGGACTGGATTAAACAATCACGAGGAAAGTTGTCGATGAACTGAAACGTGTCTTCAAAGTGACAGTCAGTGAACCTGTCCTTTATTTGGGGATGGAAATCAAGAGAGAAGAAAAGGATGGTCCCATCTTCATTTCTGGAGCCAGCTACAAGGATCGACTGCTGAAGACTTTTCATCTTGAAGATGCTAACTCGATCAGCATACCAGCTGATCCACATGTGTTGTTATCAGCTTATCGCAAGGATAAAAATCTGTTGGGCAAGTTGCCATATCGTGAAGCGATTGGGTCACTGAATGAAAATAATAATTCATAGAACATATGTCTACATGGCCTATCGCACTACTCAAGAGGAAACCGGTGCGATTCCGAGACATCAACATGCCGAAAATTACCTGACTTAAAGAAATTTCAAATTAAATTATTTTAAATTTTCTAAAATTGTTTAATCTTTTTAAACTAAGGTCTCGAGGACTTTGCGTGCTCTAAAGAAAATACAATACTTTTCCTTCAGATTCCTGATAAAAGTTTAAATAATTTTTTACATTAAGAAATTCACTCATGAGAAGAATTTACCCAGGCGGAAATATTATATCTAGTTTATATATAGTGTGAAGCATTATATATAATATTCATTTGTTTTATACACTTCATTATATAAAACAAATGAATATTAATAATAATACTTTACACTATATATAAACTATATATAATATTTCCGCCTGGGTAATTTTAATATTTCTAAAAAATTTCTGGAAAATTTTAGACCAGTTTTTTTACTAATAAAGATTTTTTCAAATTTGAGAAATACTTTTAGTCAGCTTGTATGATTCTCTTAAATTCATCTCCTTTGGCTAAAGACGAATCTTGGTAGAAAATTTATCGAACTGTTTGAAAATTCAACTTAGAATTATAAAAACGATAATATATTATCTTATATTTACCAATAGAATTAAGGAAAATGGCAAATGTGAGCAATAAAGTACCAGCGGCGATCCGCATTATTTAAGAGAGTTGATGACAGTATATGACAGTGAATGACAGTAAATAATACTGACTAACTTTGATTTGCTGATTTGCCCTTTTTCACCTCCTGCCCCAGACCCTAGAAATATTTCAGACGTGGTTTATGGATCTATTTCCTTAGATTCATAACTATCATAGAACAATGTGCGTCGTTTGAAAAACTGTATCAACATACGTTCATAGTATAAAGAAGAGATCCAGGAAAACATATCTTTATTATTATTTATTCGTTTCAATGTCGAAAAACTTTCGATAGGAATCACCTGAAGCAATAGACTGTATTTTTAATTATAGATGAATACCTACAGAATATGGGAAAAATAGAGTGAAGGGGGGCAGTGGATACCTTTAGCATTGAAAGGCAAGGTTGACGTTGACCTTTATTGACTAAATATTAGAATATCGATGACTACGAGTGCTCGGATGTAACGCTTTATATAAAACAAATTTTTTTTAATGGACTTTTTTACACTGATTCAAATTTTGGCCTGTAAATTAACCTAGGACTTCATGCTTTTGAGAAAACGACGATTGAATGTCATACTCGATTCATTTGAGGCTTGAACTATTCCCACCTATTGAAATTTCCTCATCCACAAGTTTTGAGGGTTTAAGGCGTTGCTTGTTTCGAAATCGAGGTCAAACTGTCGAAATCCAAAATGGTGGATCCAATATGTCGGATGAGTACTGTACACTGTTCAAGATGCTTATCCTTTACCGAACATTACAGACATATTAGATCAGCTTGGCGGAGCTCAATACTTTTCGGTTTTAGACTTGGCTATGGGATTTCATCAGATCCAAATAGACCCAGAGTCCAAGGCCAAAACTGCTTTTTTACTTCTTATGGCCATTATGAGTGCAATAGAATGCCATTCAGGCTTAAGAATGCACCCGCCATGTTTCAGCGGACAATGGATCAGGTGTTGACAGGTCTCCAAGGTATCGAGCTCTTCGTCTATATGAACGACATAGTCCTGTATGCCTCATCAATAGCTGAACATACTCGAAACTTCAGGGTCCTATTAGAGCGATTAAGATCTGCAAGTTTAGCCTTGCAACCAGAAAAATGTCATTTCCTTCGACATGAAATTGCCTATTCAGGACATATTACTACTCGTGAAGGTGTCAAGCCAAATCCTAAAAAAGTAGAAGCCGTCAAAAAGTTCCCTCCACCTAAAACAAAGAAAAATATAAAACAGTTTCTAGGTCTAATAGGATATTATTGTAAGTTTATACCTGATTTCGCAAAGTTGGCAAAACCATTAACTGCCGTGTTAAAGGATAAGGTTCCTTTTAGTTGGGGTCCTACTCAACAGGAGGCCTTTGAAGTTCATCGTGACAAGATTTGTTGAGAGCCTATTTGGCAATATCCTGATTCTTCAAGGCCGTTTGTACTCACAACGGATGCTTCCAATTATGCCGTAGGCGGAGTCCTTAGTCAAGGTCCTATGTGACAATATTTGTCAATAGTACATGCATCTCGCACTTTCCGCGAACCCGAATTGAATTTCTTAACTATCGAAAAGGAGCTTTTGGCAATTGTTTTCAGTGTCAAACATTTCCGACCATATTTGTATGGTCGTCAATTCACATTGGTGACAGATCATCGTCCTTGGGTCTGGCTGCATGGTCTATAGAACCCAGTCACTCGGTTGGCTCGATGGCGAATATTGTTACACGGGTATGTTTATTTGATTGTATACAAGCCTGGTAGAAAGAATGACAATGCTGACGCGTTATCTCGAAAACCTTACACGAATGTTAGCGGTATTTTATCTACTGAGTTGGAGTTGGAGTTGGAGTTGGCTGGTGCGTCCGTGGTAGTGCACGACCATGGGCGTTCCGGGATATCTCCTGCTCAGGAAGATGAAGCCGTCGATCCTGAAGGGCGGAGGAGACATGTGTTTTTCAACGAAGGGATCCCGCAGGCTCAAGACGAAGAAAATCTGTATGCGATGTTGACAGATTGTTCAGCTGACGAAACTAGTGACGATGTTGACCTCAAATCTGAGTACGACTCCCACACATCAAACGAGTGGGAATTTTGGATTCACAATTCAGGTGCGATGCCTGCCTTAGGCGAGCGGGCAATCCTTAAATTGGGTACGATTCCTGCATTAGGCGAGCAGGATATCCCAAACAAGTGTACGATGTCTGTGTCAGGCGAACGGACAATCTCCGAGGTGTTTGAGGCCTGTGTTGAAAAAAAATGTGAAAGCCTGGAGCCTGTACGTCAAGGTACCACAGTTGGAGTGGCGTCTGATGGCATTAGGCATAACAGCACCAGCACGATTTTGACAATTACAGATGTTTGTGTTATCAATAGTAAAGACAAGCTTACTATGGGCAATGGTCATAGTTCATTTCGTTTCAGCAGACGGAAATCTGGAAATCTGTCGTGAGGATTACAACCTGCCATTTCAAACCTTTCTAACACTTTATGAATGTACTCTGTCTGTTTAATCGTCACTATTTTCTCTGATTTACTTCTGTTTATACTCATGCCAAGGAAATGTTTCGGTTCTCCTAAATTTTTCATTTTAAACACAGAGCTTAGATGATCTATTATTTGTTTCAATTTTTTCGAGCTGTTGCTTGCTGCGTATACACTTGAAACACTTTTTTAAACTTTATTTTCACTTAATATAGTGCAACGTGCGTACAAAACAACTGCACGGCGTCATTGCGTTACTGTGGTAACCAACATGGCCGCGGAGCTGGTATGCGTAATTACAACGAAAATGGGACAATATTTGGCTAGACCATGAGTGGGTTGGATCATGATGGGAAGTAAGCGGCAATGGATACCCAGAGCTAGCGCCGCGTACAATTGGTCTTGGAACTAAGTCGTATGTGCATGTGTTAATGCACGTATAGCTATATCTAGTTTTTTTCATTTGCCTTACAAATTTTATTATAATTTTAGGAAAATGAAAGACTTAATGCAAAATTTGAAGAATATGAGACAAAAGATGAAAAAGTAACATTTTTTAATGTCTTTTGAATCATATTTTCATAATTTTACACAAACAACAACAGGCAAAATTGCACAAACAACTTGCTGCAACTCGCTGAGAAATAATTTTCTCGGCTTATGTTGATTTATGTCACGGTTCGCGCTGCAGTTTTTCAAAGTCAACCTTCCCTTGCCCCCTTGCTTGCAGGTGGAAAATGTATCTTCCTGTCATTCTACCACGTGACGATACCATGCATTTATCTCATTCTAGATTTTTCTCTGTCCGTAAAGATTTTCCGGTTTGGTGTAAAATCTAGAGTGAGATAAATGCATGAAATCTTCATGTGATAGAGTGAGAGAAAGATACATTTTCCCCTGCATGCAATGGAGGTGTAAATAGACCATTACGAAATCGAAATCGAACGGAACTCTTTTTTATCTCCACACGCTAGAAAAAGAGGTCCGTTCCAGTTTCGACTGCGTAACGGCCCTTGAGTCCCACTGCTGGTTATGACAACTCCTTCGAGAAATTTCTTTTATGAGCCAGAAGCAGCCCTATCTGACTGCTTACAGAGATGCTACTAATAAAAGTCGTTGACGCTTATTACGAGTTCCACTTGACGGGCAAAATTCATTTGTCGGACGATAGGCAGCGCTACATTCGTCCAGTTGTAGCAATCGGTGATTGTTCATTAATATCTATGTCGCCCGCTCGAGGCAGCACCTCTCGGACATTCAAAATATCGTGAGGTGTTTGAATATGAATTTATGATGATTTTAGGATTATACGGAGTTAACAATATAATTATTAAATAAATTAAGTACAAACATTCATAAATTGAATATATTGAGGGAGACTTCATATTTTGGAAAGCGAACTGATTCTGTAGCCTATGGAATTTCTGAATTTGCATTTTAATTGGATTTAATGTGTTGCACGTTTTAAAAAAAATGAAATTATTGTTGTTTCAGGTTTAATTTTCAGCGTAGTTTAAAACACGGAAATGAGAACGAAAAGATCGTGCTTCGAATAAATCTCAAAAGGAAATTCACTCAAAGGGGTTAGTTAAGATTTTGAAAAGGAACTTATAGATTTTTTGTCGAATAATCAAATATATAAAGAGAGTATTGTTTCATTAACCAGTTTGAACTAGAACTTTAGTTGATTTTTAGTAGTACAAAAGTTGTAAAAACTAATTAAACTTTTAC
Source organism: Andricus grossulariae (assembly GCA_011634705.1). Classification (NCBI taxonomy): domain Eukaryota; kingdom Metazoa; phylum Arthropoda; class Insecta; order Hymenoptera; family Cynipidae; genus Andricus; species Andricus grossulariae. Next base: position 139,187,097 of record JAABKJ010075445.1, read on the forward strand.
TACCATTAATTATTTGACCTTTTAGATAGTGAAGCGTAAAATGAGAGTTAAGCCTAAATTGAGGGAACGTGTTTAATAGGAGTTTTTAAGAAACGAACTAAGCCAGGTTTGCATCACTGGTTGACTTAAAACTTAGGTCATGCTTTAGTCAGTTTGGAGGTACTAATTTGACTTTTGATTGGCTGAACGTGAGAGTGTGAATGAGAGTAAGATTGCGCGGGAAACTATGGATCACTGCGCGATCCGGGAACCCGCGCACACCACAGTGTCTCGAGAACGTGGGATTTTTCGGCCCCCACCACTTTCCCATCTGGGAGAATACATTCAAGCGTAGCGTCGGTGAGTCGGCCTATATAACCCCTTTTCCGGAGTTCCTCGGCACGGTTTCGCAGACGTTTATGCGAAAAATGCGAGAGCTCTGGGTGTTCCGCGCACCACAGAGTATGCAGACGCGTTATGTAACCTTTTCGTTCAGGGGTCATACTGGTATCATAGCACTCCAGCAGGTCGTCCCTGATTCGATCCGTCCACTTGAAAGTAATGAGATTCTGCCTTTTCACATTGACACCGTCTTGATTGGCTCCCCCAACTCTAGGATAGTCGGAATTGTTGTCCGACCCATTGTCGGGAGCCCTACGCATTCGATTGTTTTGAACCGCACTTACCACAACTACGGGGGTGATCCGATAAGTACTTAGCCTTCAAAAGAAAAACGAAAATTTTGGAAAAGTGGCGATTTATTTTTCAACGTAGTCTCCTCTTATCTCGATACACTTGACCCAGCGATGGTCCAACTTCTTCAACCCGTCTGAAAAATACGTTTTCTGGAGGTCTGCAAAGTAGGCCTCCGTGGCGGCGATGACCTCCTCATTCGACTGAAATTTCTGCCCGGCGAGTGACTTTTTTGAGTTGGGAAACAAAACTAAATTCAAGAAGATTCTGCTCGATTCAAGAGAATTCTACTGAATAAAAGAGAATTCTACGGTTTTTACGAGATATTTACACTGAATTTCAGAGAGTTATGATAAATTCAAGGGAATTAGGCCTAACTCTAGAGAATTTTTTCGAATTCAATAGAATTTTGCTGATTTCAAGAATATTCTATTGAATTCGAAAGAAAACATGATAATTTGACTAAATTCAAAAGAATTCTGCCAAACCTAGGAGAATTTTACTGAATTTAAGAGAATTCTGCGGAATTTAAAATAATTATACACAATTCAGGAAAATCCTGCATAATTCAAGAGAATTATACTGAATTTACGAGATAATTTTACAGAATTCTAGATAATCATAATTACTTCCAGGAAATTCTACTGAATTCAGGAGAATTCCACTGAGTTCATGAGAATGATACAAACTTCAAGAGAATTCCACTAAATTCAAAAGAAATCTGCTAAAATCAAAAGAATCCCACAAAATTAGAGCGCATTTTGCTGCATTTAACCCACGAATAACAACGTATGAGTGGAATCCCACCCAAGCTATAACTACTTGAAGCTGCGCATGCATGAATATTTCTTATCACCTTCTCCTTCCTAGTACCCTTAAATCCAGTCTTGTACTAACCTTTGCAAGTCAGAAAGGGTAGGAAAGGCTATTCATTTTGCGAAAAATGTGGTGAATCTTTATGTGGTAAGCGTTAAAAAGTGATTTGCTATGGCTGCCTGAACGCTGATGATTTTTCAGAATAATTCGATTGAGAAACATGATACCTACTTTGTTCAAAACATTTTTTCCCCACAAAAGGAAAGTTTTTTATACCTATTTGATTTTGATTTTGAAGAGTTTTTCCCAGAAAAGTTTTGTATTTGATTTTGTTCGTTCATGAAGATAATTGCTTCTAGTATTATTTGTTACCAAGCATTATTTGTAATAAAAATTGTCATTAAAAAGCAATATTTTATTAATCTGACATGGATTACCAACCATCTTTCCGCTTCAGAATTTCAAATTTATCACAAATAACAGGAAATATTAAGATGGGTTGGATCCCACCCGACGTTGTTAGTAGTGTTCTGAAAGTTCACGCTGTTGTTCTTGGGTTAAGAAAATTCTGCTGAATTCCGAAGAATTCTTTACAATTCAGAAGAATTTTACTGAGTTATCGAAAATTCTACAGAATTCAAGGGAATTTTACAGAATTCATGAGAATTTTGTCTAATTTGGTTGATTGTGGAAAATATATTTTTTAATTTTTGTATCTCATTGACGTGTGAAGTTACACCAGAGAGTCACAACCTACTGGAAAAGCGAACGGAGAAGCAGAATTAAATAATTATACAACTACAATGTTTTTTTGAAAAATTGATTTTATACTACAGTGCGATTTTGGAAATTATTTTACTTTCCCAGAAAAAATTTTCAATGGTAACAGAAAACAAAGTACATTTCAATTTCAAAAATTAAAATTAAAAATATTTGAAATATTAAAATTAAAAAATGTTCAGAAACATAAAACTTTTTTAAAGGAGAATTGATACACAAGAAATCTAGGAAAAAAAATTGTAAGGGGAAAACATTTTTCAAATGCAATGTTCCTGGCCAATTTGTAATCTTACTACTGTGAAAAAAAAATTTCAACAACTTTTCGTCGATAAGGAAAAGAACAATTTTTAAAGAATATTGGAATAATTATTAAACTACAAAGTTTGTATAATTTCGTATTTTTACAACAGTGCAATTTTTAGGGGAACAAAATTTGAATTTCACAGATATAATTTCTCATGATAACAGAAAAATTCATTACTTAACATTATTTCACTTATAAACAAAAAACTATGTTTAAGGGTTCAAATAAAAAAAATGCAATTAAATATACGTCACTAAAAAATAATTTTAAAAGAGTTCTTTCACTGCAATGTTTTCTGACAAACTAAAAAAAAATTCTTTATAAATTTGTTAAAAAATTTGCTTACTACATTGTAATTGTATTTTCATGAATTGTATTTCATTAAAAGAAAATTATATTAAGAATAGAGCAAGCTTTATTAATAGTTATTAACAAAATTAAATAAAATTTACATTTTTAAGAATTTATATCATTTCACAACTGAGACATTAACCAAAGAATAACACTTCCAATTGTAAAACTGCGTACCTACAAGACATTGTGTACAGTACACGACTTTTATCTGGTGTACAGTCAAGAGAAATGGAAAAATACTTCATTTGTGTAATTTTTTTGCAAATCAATTTAAGAATTTCTTTTGCAAGTAATTCAATTATTTCATTTTGAATCCCAGGTCCTAAGTAGGTTGGCATACTTCTATCCTCTTTGTGTTGTACACGTCTAATATGTTCCACCATGACTGGATCAAATTTACCAATCATTTCTATTGGTCGGCTTTTCACCGACGAGCGCAAGGTTAGTTTCACGCGCGTAGAACTGTTGGTGGGAGAGAAAGTTTAGCCTCGGAGAGCGCGTGAAAGAAGGGTTGCCAATTGATAAAATGCATGCACTCCAGCTGATCAAAACTGTCGCTAACGTAGGTCATCAAAGGTAATGATGCACAGTTACCGGCAGCTTCGATCAGCTGTAATATCTGAATTTTATAAGTTGGCAATCCTTCTTTCACGCGCTGTCCGAGGCGAAAGTTTCTCTCCTAGTCCAGGGAATGAAGGATTTTTTCACCACAAAATTTTGGAATGAAAACGAGGTATGCCATCATGCAGCGTTGATGTTTGGGATGAACGCTTGTATGTTTGCAGGCAAAAATATGTTTTCACAAGGAATTGCGCAATGTTCAAAGTTGGCAAAATCATGTTTTTGGGAGATTGCGATCAAGGTATTGATTTTCGAAAAAAAAGTTTAATTATAAATTGAAGGTCTTAAAAAGTTCTTTAATTTGGTAGGTCGCACATTAAAATTGATCGATTTGTTCCCTCACAAAGTAATAAAAACCGGCAAAAATGACCGTTTCGCAAAATCTAGTTATTATTGCTAAAAGTGTATGCACATCTATCAAAGTCCCGAAAAAGGTGTGTTTTGCTAACCAAGAGTATGTGTGAAATTTGAGCTCAAAATAATAAATCGTATATGAGAAAAGCTATTTGTTTATAAAAAAGGTACCGTTGTTTCGGTGGGGTTAACTTTGTTTAGGCGGTCGCAAAGCCATAAAAGTGGACAAATTTCAATCCTAAAGTGTTATAGTGTCATGTACGCTTAGCAGCTCGTTGACGGGATCAGTGGTGCATTTAAAGTTACTGTGCAAAAAAATTCAAAAAGTCACTGACTTATCAAACAGCCCTTGTATATATAATATTTCCGCCTGGGGGAAGACGAGTTAAAATGTAACTCTTGGAAACGAACTCCCTAACTGGACTATCTGGAGTTATTTCAATCAGCTCCGTTCTGACCCTAGAGTTGTCTCACGAAACCATCAGGAGTTGATTTTAAGGAGTAAGTATCCCTAAAAAGAAACATTCAAGGAAGTATTTCACTATTTAGAAATAGATTCCAGTACTCTGGAATATATTTGACAGTAAAACTCCAGAATTGTAGATGGTCGCGTGTCGCATCGGTTCGATTTGTTATTTAATATTTAGAAAAATGAAATATGTCGACGCTAAAAAGAGTCAGCTATGGCAACCAGACAAAGTAGGTGAAACTTGTATACACGGAGAAAAATGGCTAGTCAGCCTGAACATCTAGAGTGTCAGACTGACTATATTTGAGTTTTAGCGATGGGATAGCCACCTAGATGGTGTAGCGTACCATCCGCGGAGTGTCAAAATTTGTCGGTTAGCTTCACTATCCCAGAATGTAAAGTTGACCATCCTGGAGTTTAAACCTGATTATCTCAGGAATTTTAGCTTGATTATGTCGGAGTGCTAACTTAATCATATCAGAGGGTCAATTTTATTATGTGTTGTCCTTATTCTACCTACCTATCTAGAAGATAAAACTGACCACCTCAATTTTGACACTTCAATTTTGACTATCCAGTTTTCACCGTGTATATGAATCAGAATTGGGATCACAGTAAAAAAAAAGGACCAATTTTGTTGCAGAGCATTTTGCGCCAACAATCATTTGACTCTCAAGATCATAATGATATGTCTATTTTTGATCACTTTGATCTTATTTTGGGGTCATTTGTCAGACTAAACAAAATGGCCGCCAATTTTTGGTGCTGATTTCATAATGACATAACCTAAACATTGTATCTAATCACGCGCAAGTGACAACTACACTTAACAGGTGATATTTTCTCATATCAGATTTTGTTAATTTTTTAACTTTCCAAGTTCCAACCTCAAAAGTCAATCATTCATTCCAGCCGATCATAATGCACTTTATTTCGGTATCATTTTGAACATTTTCTTTACTGTGATACGAAGAATTCATAGACACCTAAGTATAATTGTATATAATAATAATTATGAACATATATCCATGATTCTTTTGAATCTTTTTTTACGATTGCAAAAACTCGTGTGGATTATTCCTTTTGAAATTGGTAAAATTTGTATATCAGGCAAATAAGTCAATTTAGAAATCGTTTATTATTAAAAATTGATACTAAAGCCACTTACTCAGAAATGTCAAGAAATATTTTTTGAATGCTCCGAAAGCGTATTCAGAACAATTTTCCGAGCGTTTATTTATCAATTTTAAAAGGAATAATCCACACAAGTTTATTAAATCGTACAAAAGGATTCAGAAGCATCATGGATATAATTATTATTATATACAATTATACTGCCCGGCATCTATGAATTATTCGTATCCCAATTCTGATTCATATATACAATTTTCATCCACTTTGGTTACAATAGCTCACTCTTTTTATCGTCAACATACTTCACTTTTTTAAATATTAAATAACAAATCACACCGACGTGACACGCGACCATCTACAATTCTGGATTCTAGAATTTTCATGTTTTCGAGTTCGCAGTTTCGCACGCGTTGACTTGCTGCTATGATGTGGCGAACAACTGCGAAGAGAGTGTTTGCTTATTTTCTGCGAACGCAGCTCCGAACATAAACTCCGTAAGAAGTGACGCCACGACTCTTTGACTCCGGATTGAGCATGGGTTAAGATTTTGTTTCTGTGCGGTGCGAATTAATTATATTCACTAAAATACGAACTTAAAAATGCCTGTTTCTTGAAATCAAATCACTTTCAGGAAAAGTCCTTTTAAGGGGTTATGAGACATAGTTAGATGAATAAAATAAAACACTTTTGAGACCAATCAGTGGATGGACCAAAAACCGGCCTCATTGACCCCCCTCCTAAATTTTGAATGCAAACTCATGAAAAGAAAAAAAATAACATTATTAATATTAATTTGCCTGCTTTTCAATTTACTGGTGAATCCGAAGCTCTATTCCAACCTAATTTATTAGTTTCATCTTATTAATGTCCACCAATTTATTTACAAAAAGCACATGTAGAAAGAAGTTTCGAAAATCTTGTTGACAATCTTTTTTCAATATCAAGACATAAAGTTCGAAAATCAATACATTTTTGCCTTGCCCTGCATCAATACTCAAACTTAATATCTGATTCGTACATGATCGTCCTGACATAAAACCACATTGGACTTCCCAAATAATTTTCTTGGTTATTTTCGTGACCTTACTAATAAGTATTTTACCAAATATAATTAGTTCAATCATCTTTATCATCCTTTCCCTCATAAAGTGGAACGATTATCGCCTCTCTCCAATCACTTGGGACTTCTCCATTCTAAGCACCCATATTCATTAAGTCACTCAACCATAAAAACCAATATTCGTCGCCGTTATTAAGTGTTTTGGACGTGAAACCATCCACATTAACAGCTTTGCTGTTCTTCAGTTTCTTTACCACAAATTGAATACCAAGCATACATCCTATTTTGTCACAATCAATAGAATTTCTCAACTTATCTTTTTCTATAAGATATAGTCCTTCACGTTGTCCATACGCAAAAACATTTAATGATCAATATTCTTAATTACAACGAAATCAGTACTGAAAGTGTAGTTCTAGTATACAGTAGCGCCAGTCTTCTTAACTCACTTCCAAAATAATGTTTTATTCCCTTCGAAATCAGTTCCACTTTTATATTTCACTTATATTTCAGCTTTCTTGGGTAGGCTTGCTTATTCTCGTTAAGAGCCATGCGCACTTCATCATTTTAGTCCAAGAGCTGGTGATGTTTTTCTGCAAGTAAAAGTGTAAGTCCTCGTTTTTCGCGAATATATCTGGGAAATTACCCTTCTTTCGAAACCCGTAAATGCCATACGCCCTGCCGGGGGCATTTGGGCACCTGAGCCAGGTGAAAATTTGGGAATTTCAAGTAATAGTATAAGAGCCAATTTTTTTCTAGGATCGACTATTGATGCCCCAAGCTTATTATTATTAAACCGCTAGACCGATAGAATGGGGATAACATAATTCCAGACTCGATAATTATTATTAAAAAAACTGAGATTTTCAAGAGACAGTATAAGGTCTAGCGTTTTCAATATCATAAAGAATAGTATTCACAGGTAACGTTCGTAAAACGACAGACCGAAATTCCGGGGATGACCCCTTGAAAATTATGTTTGAAATTGAATAATTTTCCGCGAAAGTGTGGGTCAGAGCGGGGACTCAGGAACGAGGGAACAGCCGCGTCAGGAGAAAAGGCTGATTGCAGAGGATTGCGTGCGACAGCGACTTTCGGCAACATCCCTCGGTCCCTGCTCTGACCCACACTTTCGAGAAAAATGATTCATTTTCAAACTTAATGTTGAAGGTGCTATTTCCAAAATTTCAGTCTGGCGATTGAATAATAATAAACTTGGGGCATCAATAGTCGATCCTAGAACAGGGTGTCTACTGGATAAGCCAAAAAAAATTCCCGTTCATTTCCCATACATTCCCGTACATTCCCCACAACTTTCCCGTACATCTTTTTGAAAATTTTACGACAACTTTTTTTGAAGTACAGTCGCTATTATCGCAATGTTTTTTGCGCGTTAAATTAAGATCTAGCAAAGAGATTTAGGGTGCAATTTTGTATCCAGAGTCCGTCTTGTAATTCATATCCAGACTCCGTCTTACTTTTTGATCCAGAACGCAGCCTATACATCTACTGGAGCCGAAGTTTAAAACTGGACTCCGGCAAGCAGGAAAAACCTGCCAGCCGGAGGGCAGGCAGTGGCCGAAGTACTGCTCGTCCCATCTCTAGTCATAATGCATTCTTGTTCGATGCACCCTTTCCAAAATAAACGTCAAAATCCCGAGTACAACTATTTTGTATCAAATTTTAATGCCTCAGGAATATGTGTGCCAAGTATGTACCATTTTTTTAAGTCTATGAATGTTAGAAAAAATTTAGTCCGCCATTTCGAATTTTTTTGATCTTTAATAAATAATTAACAATCCCAATATACATATACACAGTATTTTTGTGGCTCTAGGACTTAATTTATTCAAGTTATTCAACTTTCTTATCGATTTTTTTTTAATTTTTGAAGAAGAAAAAAATGATTTTTAAATTAGCAATGATGCCTGATTTTTTAACTTTTCATCACATATTTTTTGCAACACAATGCGAAAAGTTTCATTAAAATCCGTAGACTGCTGTCGGGTTGCGGGGTATAAACCTTACCTGACTCCTCTTGAAAAATTCGTCCTGGGTCTGATTTCCACCAAATACAGAACTCAGTCTCTACTTTTTGAATTCCATTTTTCTTCGTGTACATAAACAAATGTGAACTTGTCTTATGCACAATAAAGTAAGCTTTATCATGGCATAAGCTGTGTTTTTATGGGATTTTTCTCTTACGAGTAATTTTCAAAAATGTAGAGCTGTTTTGGAGAGACCTTCGTAAACTGAACGGATAGTAGCAAGTTACCATTCACATCTTACTAAAGTACAGTCAATCATCCACTAAAGACTTTCGAATTTTAGGAGTACAATGCACATGTATTGGAATGCTCGATAGTGACTCCATTAAGTACAACATTCACAATACCGCGATTGTAAGTAGTATCATATGTATTTGAATATTGCCACATATGTAATGCAACGTTGCGGAAGAAAGTTTAAAACAAAATTGAAATTTTCAGGCACGGCGAATCGAACCCCAACCGCCAAGCTCTAAGTAGAGCGTGTTAACACTAAACTGGCAAGGCACAATTCTCATCTTACTAAATAGCGAATCTCTCATCTGCTAGACGGGCTAAAGTGAGTGTATGGCAAAATTCCAATACCGGTATTATAAAGTACTTATATGATAAAACGTTGCGTATTCTTTGGAACAGCAATATACGTATCGAGATTTTACGTTCTAACACCGGTACTCAATGGAAAATACCTGTATTGAGCAGTCACTTACACCTGGCGCAGTACTGAGCCAGTGGTCTTGTCTACGTCCAGCCAAGACTTGGCGGACGATTACGGGCACAGTACTGAGGAAATCGCAGTTCAATTACTGTGCCGCACTGAAAAAAAATAGTTCGTTGGGACAACTAATAATCATACATACTATTTTCAGGTAGTTGTAGTTACTACTTCAATTGTTAAGTCTTACTATTAAATTAGTTAGTCTTACAAATAAACTAGTTAATCTCACTACTTTTAGTAGTAATTGTCACTATTACAATTAGTAAGGTTTACTATTTAAAATAGTAGTCCTTACTATTGAAATTATTAAGTTTCACTTTTTAAATTATTAGCCATTACTATCAAAACTAGGAAGTTTTACTATTAAAATTACTGGTGCGTAGATTACTGGGAAGGTACTACTTCTCAATATTGAAATTATAGTAGATTTTACTATGTCATCTCATCAGTGGACACAGGAAGTCCTGAGAATTTCCTATAGGGACCTGGTCCTGACAAGACGTTACACTGTTAGAAATGTTTGCAATTTTAGCATACACGGGCATATTAAATTTCCTATATGTTTACTAAATTCATTACAAACCTGAATCTTACATCTCATATTTTGATATTAACCATCAGTATGGTGCAGCAATGAGCGAATGTTTACCTTTTGGTTGTTTCGAATAGGTACTTGATCAAGATATCAATGTACAAAGTATTACAGACGATTCACCAGCAGGTTACATTTTTTCCATAGAGATTTGCCTTTGGCTCCAGAGCACTTTGTACCTCCTAATTCCTCGTTTAAAATACCAAAGCTGATAACGAGCTTATTGCCAAAGAAAAAGTACGTAGTCCACTATAGAAATTTAAAGAAGTATTTGAGTTTGGGGCTAAAAGTAACTAAAATTCACCGAATTCTAAAGTTTGAGCAAAAACCTTGGCTAAAAGAGTACATTGACTTAAATACAGAAAGACGAAAAATGACTAGCAATGCCTTTGAGAAAAATTTCTACAAGCTGAAGAACAATTCTGTCTTTGGCAAAACAATGGAAAATGTTAGAAAACATAGAGATGTGAGGTTGATAACAAAATGGGATGGAAGGTACGGTGCAAAAGCTCTGATTGCCAAGCCAAATTTTCACAGCTGCACCATATTCGAAGAAGATATGGTTATTATTGAATCAAAAAGACTTTGAGTTAAATTCAATAAACCAATTTATGTAGAATTTGCTGTTCTCCATCTCTGAAAAATAATTACCTACGACTTTCATTTCAACTACATTTTACCAAATTTTGGAAATCACGCAAAATTGCTTTATACCGACACTGATAGTCTCATCTACCATTTCACCGTTCCAAACATGTATGATTTCATTAAGCGGGAGATTCACAAATTCGACACGTCAGATCATTCTCCAGATAATGTCCACGGGATATCGCTAAAAAATAAAAAGGTATTGGGTTTAATGAAAGACAGAGTTTGTTGGATTTAGAGCGAAATCATATGTATGCAAAATTTGAAATGAAAGATGTGAGAAAAAGAAAGCGAAAGGTGTAAAAGGGTCTGCTTAAAGAAAAATTACTTTTAATGATTATAAAATGTGTCTCGTTAAATATGAAAATGTATCAGCATAGCAAAATTTGATCCGCAGTAGAAAGCACGAAGTGCACATCATCAAACAACAAACATTTGCATTAAGCTGGCACGACGACAAAAGAGTGTTTATTCCAGGAACGACAGATACACTTCCATGGGAATATTCCAAAAGGATTTGCAAACCCATGGAAGTTGATAATGTATATAATTAATCTCATGTATATAGTATTTGTATATAGTACTTATATAGAATTAAGATTGCCGATTATTATTATTACCGAAACGAAAAAACAGTGGGAAAAATATTTTTAAAAAAGTGAGCCAAGCGTGTTGTGTATGCGTGAGTGGTACGAATGACATGTAAGCAGAGGAATGAATGTTGAATCCATTTTTAGATTGTAAGATATCTACACCGTAAATACAAGTCTCTGAAAATAAAGAACAGAGAAGAAGAAATAAATTAAATATAAATTGGTGTTGTTCATTTATTGCAACCTGAAAATCATATTTTTTAAAGTAAATTTTCTTTTAATAAACTCATCTGCTTTAATTTTAACTGGGGAAAAAGTTCAAAGCAGAACATTCTCTCAAACTGTTGGAGTTACCGGATGCAACCTGATCCGCCAGGCGTAATCTCTCAATGCTGAAGGACGATGTTTCTTAAAGCCACAATGCCAATGTTGTTCACTGATCCTCGATTCGCTTATCTACCATTCGCACTTATTATTCTAAGGACAAGGAACTCTGAGAAAAACAACATAGGTTTCTTTTTATTTCGCTTTCTTATTTATTTCTAAAACCAGTACATTATACTTCAAAATAAGTAGACTATAAAATATATATATATATATATCTAAAACTAAAGGTTAACAACCACCGCAGGGTCCCACTGGGAGTAACTGTCATCCAACACTACTTTACCACCGAGCAATTCACGCCTACCCCGAAAGGGAAACGGCTTAATGATATAATAATAATAATATAGAGCTCATTTGATGCCCTATTACCAAATTCGACGCTCCGCCTTTTTGTTTAAACTTGTGGTCCTGATAGCTTAACGTTAAGCTAGCAGGACCACAAATTGAACAAAACAACATATGTAATATTTCTTTGCACAATCATTTAGGGCTCATTCGATGCCCTATTGCCAAGTTTGATGCTCCGCCTTTTCTTAAAAAAAAACCTGTGGTCCTGCTAGCTTAAAGTTAAGCTAGCAGGACCACACATATAAATAAAACAACTTAGGCAATATTTCTTTGCACTATAATTTAGGGCTTATTTAATGCGCTATTGCCAAATTTGATGCTCCGCCTTTTTTTGTTTAACTTGTTGTACTGCCAGCTTAACGTTAAGCTAGCAGGAGGACCACACATACAAAAAGACAACTTAGGCAATATTTCTTTGCACACTAATTTAGGGCTCATTTGATACCCTATTGCCAAATTTGATGATCCGCCTTTTTTAAACTTGTTGTCCTGCTAGCTTAACGTTATGCTAGCAGGACCACACGTAGAAAAAAACTACTTAGAAAATATTTCTTTGCACTATAATTTAGGGGTAATTTAATGCCCTATTGCCAAATTTAATCCTCCGCCTTTTTTTAACTTCTGGTCCTGCTAGCTTAACGTTCAGATAGCAGGACCAAACATAGAAAAAGGCAAAATAGGTAACATTTCTTTGCACAATAATTTAGGGCTCATTTGATTCCCTATTGCCAAATTTGATGCTCCTCCTTTTTTTTTTAACCTGTGGTCCTACTAACTGAACGTTAAGTTAGCACGACCACACATAGAAAAAACTACTTAGATCATATTTCTTTGCAGAATAATTTAGGGCTCATTTAATGCCCTATTAACAAATTCGACGCTCCGCCTTTTTTTTAAACTTGTGGTCCTGATAGCTTAACGTTAAGCTAGCAGGACCACACATAGAAAAGGACAACATAGGCAATATTTTTTTGCACAATAATTTAGGGCTCATTTAATGCCCTATTGTCAAATTTGATGCTCCGCCTTTTTTTTTAACCTGTGGTCTTGCTAGCTCAACGCTAAGCTAGCAGGACCACACGTAGAAAAGAACGACTTAAGCAATATTGCTTTGCACAATAATTTAGGGCTCATTTGATTTAACTAAAATTTTTACCAACTGAAACCAGTGACTGAATTGTGGTCTAGAATCAGTTCTTTGCACTGATGCACTGATGCAGGTCAGTTTGACTAAATAATCAGAAAATCTAACTAAATTATAACTAGAATGTTGTCACTGATTGAAATTTGGAGAGTACAAAAAAATATATTATTTGAGCACTGATTTTTTAACTAAAGAAATGTAACAATTTTGTAGAATTTATTGTTATAATAGAAACATGCTTAAATGTAATAACTATTTTCTCAAAACATGACATTTTAAACTGTATTTTCAAGATTCGCGTATTTCCAAAAAGTATTATTAACTTATATTAGAATAATTATTAAGTACTTATATTCTTCATATAATATTTATTCTTTCAATAAAAAAATTTGAACACTGCCCACAATTGAGGATTAATACTATCCGTTTTTAATTTAAGACCGACCTTTTCTTTAACGCTGATACTTCGAATATCCCCTGATACGAGGGCTGTTTGATAAGTCGGTGACTTTTCGACTGAAATTTTTTGTTGTTGCAAATGAGCGTTTTACTTTTCAACATAATCTCCTTTTAGCTCGATACATTTAGTCCAGCGTTTTTCCAATTTTTTTATAACTTCCAAATAATAGGTTTTCTCAAGGCCCTCAAAATAGACGTTTGTTTCGGTGATGACCTCTTCATTCGACCCAAATGACCTGCTATATTCTCCCCTTTGCCTAGAGAAGAGAAAAGTAGCGAGCGCCATTTCGCTCCCAATCCCTGGTTTATATCATATCAGAGTTACCAAATCCGATCTTCTCTACCGACTTTATCAAATTGTACCCTGTTTAACCAAGTGAGTAGGAAGCGGCTGGCCGGTAAGCCACCTTTTATTTTAGTTCCCGAAATACAACAAATAGGCAGACAGGGCACGCTTTTGGCCCTTTAATTTTAGTTCCGGGAAGGTTTACGGCAGACAGGGAGCGCTGCGGTAAGTGAGTCGAAATCAAATACACGGCCACGAAGGAATAGTAAGGAGTGGTCAGGCTGTGGTCACTAGTATAGGCAAACACGACGGCGTATATTCTGGTCGTGTTTTGCGGGCTCGTTAGATGGCTCTTTAGGTCTTTCCCCGCTACACGTAGCTGAGGGGTCACCGTTTCATCTATATCTCTTACTCCGTCCGTGTATACCGAACGGTGTCAACTTTCTTATTTACTGGGCCTAACCTATGAAGAAGTGTTCGAAGGCCGGTACGTACATTATTAAGTCGTTTGTTCTGAAGAATAAGTCTCTAACCAATTTTTCCGAAAACAAAGCGTATCAACTGTGTTATGCTCAAAGATATTATAAACCTAGATGCGGACGGGGTGTCAGAGTGGGAGAACTATATATATAGGACATCACATTTTCTGTCATATCGAGGTGCTGCCCTCACCGTACTACGAAGTCGAGCGCTGTATTTCTCGTTCGTCGTAAACACGAAGTAGTATAAGGAGACCCCACTCCCGGAAAATTTGGACGCGCGGATTCGGATTTAGTTTTTTTGCATTGCTCGTAGCGCCTCTTGCGGGAACACGCATGCATGCATACAGACCTTAATACCTGCAGGGACACACATTCGTCAAATCTGTATTTTGTGACAAGCATGTGTGTGTTTCTTTACACCCGGCTTTCACTATTGGCGCCGCCATTTGTAAATCTTGTATTTCAACGCTTTTCCGCAAGAGGCGCTGCTAACGATGCGAACAAACTAAATCCGAATCTATGCGTCCAAATTATCCAAAGGCCGCATGGGAGTGGGGTCTCCTTATACTACTTCGTGGTATAACCTTTTTGAACCAAAGCTTTGCTTCCAACCTACAAAATGTATTTATTAAACCAATATTATTTATGGAAATTTGTATAATATTTATATATGCCTTACAGTGATTTTCAATTACATTTCGTTTATTCTAAGTATTTCATTCAATGATATTCTCTTTATTTTGTATTAAATCTGTTGTGGAATAAACACTTCATTTGAAAATCACGCCATTTTTAGAATAGCAGGTTCCGGTACAGCGGCACCAATCAGAATTTGAGTACCCCGCGTCTCAACTCTCCCTTGAGGATCTCTTAGCTCACGCACATGCGACTGCTTATATGGCGCTCCTGCTTGGCCCAGCTTCAATATTTTATAACTCAAAAACTAAAACCTCAATTGGTTTTTGGAAAAGGAATTTTCAATTAATTCTTTTTATTTTTATACAGCTATATTAGTCCGGACACTTGAGTCTGGGACACCCTGTATAAAGGTCATAGAGTTTTTCAAACTTTATAAATCGAATTGTCTCTCGATTTGTCCCATCAACAAAAAGTTGGATTAATAAATATTTTTTATTTTTGTTGTTATTATTTTAACGATTTCGAATTGTGCGTCAGTACGAGTAAGTGTGCTATATGTAAGAAGAAAATAATAAAATCCAAATTTTACAAGATTTTGCTTTTATAACTGTCAATGAAACATACACTGATTATTGTGATGTATTATTGCTTTCCATTATTTGTCATTATTAACAATATTAACAAAAATATACAAAACAAAATTTGAATTTGGTTTGAAGTTTGATTGTATTATTTCTACACACTACGTGATTATAAAAGGATCCTTCTGGTCTGAGATCCAGAAGGAAACTAGCATTTTTTCCGAATTTCACATTAACAGTAACTCGATACTGCGGATTTTAAAGAGAGGGCACGGCTGTAAACATTACAGTACATTAATTGGGCAGAAGTTAATTTAAGGACTGATGCTGAATCAAATTTAAAAAATTCTAGCCACAGCCTCTGAATCTATACTTTTCACGTTGTTGCACATATCAATACTGTAATTATAATTAAACTTAAAATTGATTGATTTATTTGAAATTCGAATGAGAAATTTAATTATCCTGGTTCAATTCGTAAGTCGAGAGTGCTTCAAAGCTTCGATTTCTTGAAGAAAAAACGGGGTGGGGGGAGAATATATAAAAAATATACAGTTAAATTCTCATCTAATACTATAACAAATCTAGGACAAATATATACCTTTAGAAATTAATTTTCCGGAATCTATCTACCGGTTTTTCAAATAGAGGGAAGGAAACTTACAGAAATTTGTCGAGATTTGACTCTTAGGTACATAATTTTTCAGTGCGACGTTGTCGAGCTTACAACCATTACCTCTCTTTAAAATTCTCAGTATCGGGTTACCGTTAGTGTGAAATTAGGAAAAAATGCTAGTTTCCTTCTGTATCTCAGACCAGAAAAGTCCTTTTATACTCAGGTAGTGTAAAAATTATTCTAAATTTAAATGTCAAACCTGTTTAAAAAGAATTAGTAAAATAATAAAAAAATAAAAAATAAAGTTTTTTAATTTGTGTCATTGTTGTTATATTACATGTGATAACTTATCGACGTCCAAACTAGGCCTCAATTCGCGCAAGTGTAACAAGAATAATATTTGGAAGAGAAGGAGAAGGATGAAAATTACTGAGGATAAGCTTAAAATTTCCTTTTTTTGTTCATTAATCAACTCACTAAAATAGTAATAATTTCTATTCAACTTGTTAATTGATGATCTTTTAATTTAAGTTCTGGCCCCTATCCGTGGCCTGAATAATAGCTTATAATATATTTCTTGTGTTCTTGAAAAATCAAATAAAAATTTATCGTTATAAACGAATTTTTTTAAAATATACATTACAATGAATTTAGATCAATTAAAATGTATAAGGTAGGACTGGTTCACATAGCCTTACTGACGAGTCCAGTGAGTCAGTCCAGGACGAAACATAAAAAAATCTAACTTTAATTCACTTCAAAATATATATCTTTTTTGTTTTGTTTTTAAATTAATTGTAGAACACAAAACAAAAAAAACATTATCGACCCTAATGCCAATAAAAAGTCTTCTTTACACTGCGTCGGACTCCTGCTCACATATAAATGTATGTTTATACCGCGCTCCTGATTGGTCCAGCCTAAATAATTTATAATTAAAAAACTAAAAATTACACTGATTTTTAAAAAAGGAATTTTCAATTTATTTATTTTTTACTTTTATACAGCTATATAAGTCCGGACACTTGAGTCTGGGACACCCTGTGTAGAGTCATTAAAGTATGTGCACTGGTGTGTGCGTGCGAGACTACAGTCTCGGGGAAGAACTGAAGCTGAATAATAATAATAATAACCCAGGAAACAAAAATCGATTGGATGCATTTAAATCGGCAGTAAAAAAAATCGGAAAAAGGCCGCATGAATCAGACGAAAAATTTTCTAAAATCTAAGTTATACCTGCAAAAAATACAAATTTGTATAAAATCCTTTCGAATTTTATACCATGATCAACTATTTTATCCTTCCGGATCCTCGACCATTCATTCCTTTTGATAATTATGCAATTTGATGAAGGGCAAGGAACACGACGCTTCTCGTTCGAGATCACTAAGTGACGCCGAACGGAGCATATAGTGTCCTTATTTTCATAAAAGCCCACGATCTCACGTCGAAGGTCATTTTTTTCTTCGGTTTCCAGGAATCCTGGAAAGGGTTACGGTCACGGCTCGTTGCAGCTCATTGTCACACCGAGGGGTCTGATTTTTTTCTACTTGAATTCACAATACATTTCATTTTTTCATTTCAAACTGTAATTTACCGTGAAGGATCAGGGACCAGTCGAATGACAAGATTTATGAGGGCCTGTTCTCGGGCCTGTTTGACCCACGCTTTAATAGCAAGCATTTCTCTTGGAAGACATTCATGGATGCTTCTATTAACCCTTCGATGGCTCACTTCCCGCCGCGTAACGTGGCTGGCATACTGGGGTCTTTTAGACCCTAAGCGAAAAAGGCCTCCAACAAAGAGCCAATTTATTATTTTCAGTAGCTGAATTTTTTAAACACTCTTAGATAGTTACTTCAAAGAATGCTGTAGGTTATTTAGTTTAAAATTTAATTTCAATATGAAAAAAATATTGTAGAAGTTACAAAATAGCGAAAAATGACATTTTTTACAAAAAAAATTAATTATTTTTTAAATATTTTAAGCTAAAATTGGAGAGCATACTCTCGAACTATTACTCTTGAGGAAAAAAAATAGTCCTCCAGTGGCCGCTGAAAAAAAGGTATTTATGCTGAAGAATGAAGTGACGAAATTTCGACGAAAAATGACTTCCCTTTATTTCTTAAAAAACACGTTTGTTTGACAATTTTCATGGATGAAATATCAATTTTCAATAAGATCTTATAACCTAATAGTAAAAATATTTAAAAAATATATATATATATCACCTCTCTTCAGCCTATTCACCAACGCAATGGTAACAGAAATGGAGGCGATGATCCTCACAGATCGGAGTATCGCATGAGGCACAGGCTACTTTGATCTTCTGTCCATTTTTCTGGGGCAAAATCCGCATCTTTGCCGACTTTCTAATATGACTGGTTGATAGGGTTCCTGGGGAGGTGCGTTCTCATCGACAATGCTCTGGATTGCCAACCTGATGTTCTTCCGGACAGTCGGGGCCAACAATCTTTGCACCAGGAATGGTTTCACTAAATGAATATAAACCTTTTCCAAGCAATGAATTGCCTTGCACCCCTCCTCACTGTTCTGCGCAACAAGTTGGCATTTTCTTAGGATCCTTTCATTGACAATGGCCTGGTCCAGCATTCCGAAGAAAATCCTGATCGGCTATCGTTTGGTTCTTCTTGTTACGGTGTATGCATGACACAGTTGATCAAAGCAGTCTGTGCCTCCTTTTGTTGCATTGTAATGCTAGATAATGTTCGGTTTTCTGTCTGTAGATTCTTTCGTATGCATGTATGACGAAACAAGATGCACAAATTTTCGTTTTTTCGGAGTGTACGTCAGGAATGTCAAGTCAGAACTTCGAATCTGGCACTACTTTCGATGGTTCGTTCATGCTGGCTGGAATCTCACGTATGTTTTTCTTTATTGTTCCTGTAATTGTCATTTTGAAAGGATCTTGTAGCATTCGTCGGAGCAGCGGAATCGATATGAACCAGTTATCGCACGTCACTGTACGATTGGAACCGTGAATCGGGGCAATCACTTTTCTAAAATAATATTCGGGTACCAATTCGTTACTGGTTCGCACAGTGTATTTTCCTAAGTAAGGAATCGCCTGGATCTGGAAAAAGAAAATGAATTCGTGAGAAAAATATATGATGCAATGAGATATGAAGAAATAAGAAGATATATGGAACAATAATTACCATGTACGAAGTTTGTGCATCGTTCAAAGTAACAAGCTTCAATCCGTACTTGTCGGGCTTTGCTTTCATATACAACCTGAAAACGCAACGTCACGAAAGCTCAGCAATTGCTCGTCAACAGTACATTTATCACTCGGCGTGTAATAACGTTGACAATTCCCAATAAAAATGCTCCAAACTTGTCGATTGGAGCCTCAGTTCTAAATGATACCAACTTTTACTTGAGCCGCAACTTTACTGAACCCTCATTTTTTTCTGTGTATATTTCATATTTTAACACAAAAAGTAACATCTTCTACCCTTCCTAATAAGAATGCAATGTTTGTTAATTTAATTTTTGCATAAGAATACCATTATGCATTAAATAGATTATAAGCTTTAAAAAAAAACTGCTTGCTTCAATTTTGTTGCAAAAAAGGATTTCTTGAGCAAATACATACTTAATCACTTACCATATCCCATTTGTGAGCATTCTAATTACAAATTATAAGTAATTTTTTTCTTTTGTCAAACAGCTAATGCAGTTTCTATTTTAAATAAAGAATGAATAACTTTTAGAAATTGAAATAAAAATGTAATTAGTAATAAATGTAAAGAGTAGAGGAGAAGCAGGAGAGAATATCAAAATTGATTAATTGGCCATTATATAGGTTCAAAGTCGAATCAAAGTCCTGAGTCTCTATATACAGTTTTCATTTCAGTGTTTTAAAAGATTAGTTAGGGACTTACTACGGTTTTCTTATTATGTTATCAGCATGAAATAGTTCATTTTTCAATATATTAAATAAATCAATTATATATATATATTGAATAAATAATTCATAAATAAATATATACAATATTATATCAAACTGCGATTTTAAGAAAAAAAAAAGCGATCTTTTGCTCTATCGCCGGCGTTTGTTTTGAAAATCACCTACCTACGGTAACGCTCTCAATGTTACAGATCCAAATACTTTTCTATCTGCTTCTCAAGTTCAAATTCAAACACTGCAATGTGTAAAGCTACTTCAATTCTCTATCCCGCTGGTCCAATTCCCAATACATGTAATTTTGGGATTTAAGTGAGACATCATGCCCCATCGGTATAATCATTTCCTATCAAAAAGCAGCAGAAATTTTTGGTTTGTAGATCAGCAGTCAGAATCTGTTCTACAAAAAGCAGGGACTGAGAGTTAACGGTTTTGATCACTTCAGGTTTTAAACCCTGAGCCGACGAAAAAGGAATGTACTGCAGGGAGAAAGTGATCCCATCCAGAGTGGACGTTGCCTGCTTTTCGAACACTCAGACACGGATGGGTTGTGGCAGCAATCGGTTAGCGTTGGAGTCCCGAGGAGAGCAGGTACAGAGGATCGATCCTTTAGTTTTTGTACTGATGAAAAAAAAGTACCCGGGATCGAATCTTTGAAAGATCTAAACCTACATATTGCCGGAAGGTTTTACTCCTGATCAGAACTTAACCGAAGATACTTTCAAACGATCCCGAAGGGAGTGGACTGCGATCCGAACGCGTTAGCATTAGATCACACTTTCAGCTCTTTGGAGTTTAACTCTCAGTCCATGCAATATAATTGGCAGCTCTGAGTTTCTGATTTTGAAATGTGAATAAAAGCTAGTTTGTAGTAATTTAGCAATTTCCTACTAATGCGAAATTATATTGTACGCATGTTCAAAACATATCTAAATATTATCATTTATTAATGAGACAATACTACAGTAATTTTTCAATTAATATAGAATCTAATAATAAATTGGTGAATTTATCAATAATTAAATTTAATTACAATCATAATTGAATATAAATTTCTTGATATTGATATAAATATTGAATAATATAAAATGAGTAACATTAAGAAATGTAAAATAAGTAACATTCAGAAATGTAAATAGAATTAATTATATCCTAAATATTTACCTATACTGATGAGTGTCAATCATAAGCATTAATTATTAAAGCATATAATTCTACAAACAAATCCTTCAATACACTTGGCCAGGGTCCCAAATAGAGATCAAGTTCGTTAAGGGCCCTGGAAATCGAGTGTAAATCGCAAAAATGGGATTCAGGTCAAACGGTGAAGCCATTTTGTCTGACTTTATTGTGATTTCGGCTACAGGCAATGTGCACGCAAGATGCACTGAACATCTTGAACATTTAGGAGTCAGTAGGGTACAGGCAGCAGCTCAAAAGGCGGTTTTATTAAAAACCTGTCGCATTGTAAGAAACTTCCTAGACCATCAGAAAGCAAGCGACTAAAAACCTATGGAATGATACATGGTAGCTCTAAGAAAGCATCCAGAAGCGATTGTTGTCACCTCCAACACTCGCAGCCGCTGTGTAAGCATAACAGCGGTAAAAAACGAACTGCAAACTACGCCCTGCTTCTAATTTTGTACCTACAACATCATCGCAAATGTTTTTAAACATTGTATTAAATTAACTAATAACATCCTTATCTCATTAGTAACTTGACTTAGTCCGTGGCTATGATAAAAAACCGGGTTCACCCGAAAACAAGTTTAAACAAAAAATAATAATGATCGGGGACCTATCCGGGACTCGGAACCAGAAATTGATTTACTGTGAAGTGAAAAAGTGCGTCTATCTGGGCGTATCCGGGATCTGACTGGTAGTATTTGTACCATAAAATAAAGCAAGTCCTGCAATGTGCGCATAACCGGGTCTATCTGGGACTTATCCGGGGCATGGAACCAGAAATTGATTTTTTATGGAGTGAAAAAGTTTGTCTGTCCGAGTCTATCCAAGACCAATCTGGGCGTATAGCCAGGTGGGTAAACCTGGAAGTACCTATAGAACCTAATCAAATCTGCTATTTTAACCCGACGGTAGATACAAAAGTAATCCTACAACTTTTCGAAGAAACATTATGCTTTCTGTCAGAGAACACAATAGGAGGGGGCTGGGATTGGTAGGAATGATGGAGGTGAATTAGTTTTATCTTCGAAATGGTAGATCGCGGAGTGACAATCCAGCCCACTTTACTTTTATTAATGCAGGGGGTAAAAGTGTCAATGACATGGTTTGGTGCAATGCTGAGGCATTAGTTATAATTGACAACTTGAAGGTGGATAAATCCACACATACCTCGGATCATTTCCCGGTCTTAGTCTCCTGTTGTTGCTCTCCCACCTCAGCTGGTCACTCAAGTGCGCTTATGAGGTTCATGCTGCAAAACTAATCATAGGTGGCAGTACTGAGCCGAGTACTAGATCCCCTGTCGATGGGAGACAAAATCAGTATGGCCGTACAATGCGCGTATTGATTTGGACAATTTGAACGTAAACAGTATTGGATAAATTATACAGTTTAACAGAACTTTAATCATTTTTCTAATTGAAAATCTGTTATTTTCTAAGAAGCAGTATATTTCAAATTCACGAAGTACGAACTGCACATTTCTAAAAGCGGTGATAATCGACATAATATCAGGTTTAGGTAAACCTAACCTCTGTAATTGACAGCTAGAATCGCCTTCAAAATATATACAGGATTTATTAACTGTTTGGATTATAAGCTTATAATTTACATATATAATAGCAAAAAGGGTAAAAAAAAGTGTGTTTTGGCATGCTCACACGACGTAAATGTGACTATACATTCATTCCCAAGCGATCCCATTTTGCGTGATAAATGGCGAAACGAAATAAAAAAAACCCAATTTGATACTGAACTCTGGGCTTGAAGTTTGCAGTAAACATTTTTACAAAGAAAATTATGTGGAAATAAGTGCACACACAGGTCTGTTTCAAATTTGTTATTGAATTTAAATGTTATATACAAAAAGTTTAATTCATCTTAAAAAACTGAATGAGGAATTTAGATTAGAAGTAGATTATATTCTATAATTTATTGAATCTTTGGTGCCTCACACTTCTGGTAAACGCAAGATAACAGAGTAACAATAAATAAATATATATATATATATAATTAAAAAATAAAGGTTAACAACCACCGCAGGGTCCCACTGGGAGCAACTGTCATCTAAAAGTTTAAAATCAGAAAACAATTGAGTAGACTTTTTTTATTTCTAGGTATGTAAAAAAATTTAAACTTTAGAAAATTTACACTGAGAGACCTTCTATTCGAATAAATGATAAAAATAAATCAAAGTTTAGTATACTTCTGTAACAAAACACGGAAAAATGTTGAACTATTCGAGTTATTCATATTAAAGTACTGAAATTTGTCATTTTCATAATAGTCTTTATTAAATTTCAGCAGAAAAATTAGTATATTGAATACGAAATGTTATGAATCTGTATTTGAAAAATTAATGGTACTAAAAAGTGATATGGTGCTTACTAGTTTGTCTGAAAATAATTTCAATAAGCAAGAAAGTGAATATTATAATCTGTAAAGCTTATTTCAGAAATTGACACTATGAATAAGAACGTGTCAGAAACCTGCGACCCATTATAGAAATTGAAACTCAAGTCTTGATTTTTCGTATAGTGCTATTTTATTATGTTCCCGAGTATGTCCGAGCAATATCGATTTTTGCCGAACGCGTTCGTGCCACTGCACGAGTGCGCGTTTACCGGCAGACGTCGCACAGTGGGCTGAATCGGGAATTTACTATTCAAAATCACCTACAGCCTACAATTTTCAACCGATCTTTAATTTTTTTGTTTAGAAGTGGTGAGCGATAGTTGCAAAAGAGCGTCTATGGATTCGACTTTTTAATTTTTGTCATTTTCTATTTTTTATATAAATAAACAACGAGAGAAAATGAGACATTTTTTAATTATTATTTTTTATCTTCAAATAAATAACTTGAATTATCCCATTCTCGACGAAAATGAATGACGAAGTATCCAAAGAATATAAATAATTTACAGGATATCGAACCTAATTGTTATAAACAAATTATATTACCAAAATTTCAACATATTGGAAATTTTGCTTGCAAAATCACGCTGATCATGAAGATTCGTTGTATGATACAATTTTTTTATTTTATAAACAAATTGTGGAAACAAATGCATAGTTTAGGAGTTTATTGGCAAAAAGTAATCGCTTTTCTTTCTTAGTACCTTTGAACTATATGAGTGGTAATATTTAGTGATTGTGATTGATCATTCGATATTATTTATTTATCTATTTTATAAACAAATTTTATAAATAAATGCATAGTTTGGACATTTATAGACAGAAAGTAATACTTTTTCTTTCTAATCGTCTTCAAATTACATGAATGGTGATGTTAAGTGACGAAGAATTGTCAATCGATATTATTTGTTTATGTTATAAGCAAATTTTACTTAAAAAATGCATAGTTGGACCATTTATAGTTTGAAAGTGATCGTTTCTCTTTCTAATCATCTTCAAATTACATGAGTGTTGATGCTTAGTGACGAAGAATTTTCAATCGCTATTATTTGTTTATGTTAGATACAAATTCTGTACAAAAATATAAGTTCAAGGTAGAGTAACGTTTTGCGTAAATTTCGGTGAAGTAAATTTTGTTTTAAAACTGCTTTTCAGGTTTTTAAGTAATTAAAATATTCAAAATATACCGTATTCAGAAGAATCTGCAGAAGCCCGTAATAAGAATTTCAAGCGGTTCAGAGAATTCAACACACGAAATTGCTCTCGAATTTCGACCTATGAAGATTTAATACATAAGCTCCTTGTGTAATCTCATGTCATCTATTAATTGCGCCTTAAGTGGAGCAAGAATGAATTTGAAATGGATCCTAAAATTATTGAAATGATTAACAAGTACAACTTGGAATCTAATTCTTTTAGAACATCACAACACATTTCCAGTGATATCATTTCAAGGAAATAATAGATAAAAATGACCTTCTGTCTACAAATGACCAAACTATGCATTTGTTCATAAAATAAACAAATAATATCAAATGACAATTCTTCTTCACTAAACATCACCACTTATCGGTGACTCTGGGATACCGGGCGACCTCTCAGAGTATGCAACCTTATCCTTGCACGCGGGGCTCTACAAGGATGGACGAACCCTTTCCCTAGCTGCTCGTGGGAACAACAATGACGCCACCAAATCACCAAAAAGTTGTAGATGCGGTTCAAAACGATCGAACGCGCAGAGCACCCGACAATGGGTCGGTAAACAATGTCAATAAATTGATATTCAGTTTTTCTTTCTGATATTAATCAAAGGGCGTATGCTTAAGGCTCAGTGTCTGTCCAAACGTAAAGGATCACAGACAAAATGTGCGGAAAAGGCCTTTCAATGAAAGTAGCCGAAACATGGAGAAATCATGTTTGACGTTATGATGATTAAAATTCATAATTGGGAAAATAAAAAAATAACAAAGGGTTTAGCTGATAGAATCTACAATCCCCTAAAGACCACACTCAAGCGATAAAGTAACGCTCTCTAACTATAACGTATAGAGAAAATTCTATGATTTAATGCACTAAAGTGGGTTATGAAATTTTTTACTCTGAAAAATGTCTGGTTAAGTCAACCAGAATTCTGGTTCGATATGCCCTCACTATTTTTTCTTGTCAAGGTAATCAGAACCGATTATTTTGAAAAATCTCTCCCTACTCTACATTTTAATTATTTAATATTTTTGGTAGAATCACTAAATTAAATATGTAGAGAGTGGAGGTACATTAATCAACCTTTTCTTCGAAATTGTTGGTTCAGAACTTAACTGATTTTTCTCATCTTGTAAGTTATAATGTCCCTTCAAAGTTGTAATAGAATAATTTGTATATATGGATGAGATCTTGCCTAATGCTTAGGGACACTAGTTGATTATCTACGTCATATCTTTTACAGTAAAAGACAAGAGTCTGTATACTTTCAATGCTTAAATAATCATCACCTTTGTCCAGTAATCGTTTTCTACAATTATTATCTCATCTTATTTTTATTATAAAACCTGAAAAGTTCGAGTAAATGAAATAGGAGCATTTCTTGTTATTGAGAATAAACAAAAAATTGTTGTGTTTCTAACACGTTTGCGTAGAATTATGCTTTTGGGCTACAGGTAGATAAAAAGTGGATAAAGCTTTATTTGTAGCCCAAAAAAGAAGCTTAAACATTGATGAATCCAAGTCAATAGCGCATTTAGAAAACGTCCTATGTCCATTCTTAATTTAAAAAATTGGACGTTTCGCGCTATTCATAATCTTAGTAATATTTTGTATATGATAGACTTATTTACGTATTAAAAGAAATTTTGTTTATAAAAAGCGGTGCTGAAAAGTGAGTTCGTTTCCAAAGTGCCTTATATCCAGGCGTCATTCATTTTCAAAGTGTCTCTCACATCTATTTGTGTGGTGTTGGCAAAAATTGGACGGGTACCGTTTTTGTAAATACCATCGTAATTCTCAAAACGGTACTCATCCAAATTGTTTCATCTTTTGAGAAAAACTTGCATACTACGTTGAATGTTTTCAAAATTAAAAAAAAAATTTAGCAGGGCTGCGAAGTTTTTGAAATTTTTAAAAGTTGAAATTTTTTAAAGTTGTTCCATGAGTGCAGAAATTATACATACGTTTTTTATGTATAGTTTTAGGTAGAAAGTAAGAATATACAACTCAAAATGAAAAGAAAATTGTTAATAGATTTTTTTAACAAACAAAAGTTATTTTTATTCTTTAAAAAATTCTAATTTGGCAAATTTTTTTTCGTCTTGTATCGTATATTCTTACTCGCTACCTAAAACAGTTGCTCCAAGTGGGACCCTGCGGTGGTGTTTTAACCTTCTTCCTTAATGATATAACTATATATTGACCGTTGTTTTGTCAAATAAAATGCTATGTCCTGTTTCAATATGATGCTCAGCTAGTGCTGATTGCGTGAAATGTTTTAGGATCCATATTTACTGTCACACTGCACTTTAACTAAACTTTGAGGTTACGTTGATCCCCGTTAATCGCTGGTTAAGTCACTAACCGGACAAAAATGGCCGATTAAGTTAAACAGCGATTAGACTACTTTAATCATGGTTTAAAAATGGTGGAACGCAATGTACTGATTAAATAAAGTTAATCAAGGATTAAAATTAAATCACGGTTGGTGGAATCGGCCCTTAGTGTATTTGTTCCTATATTCAAGACGCATCCATTGACCTATTGACAAACCTTCCATGACCTCTTATGATTTAGCAATACCGATTTATAAATTTAAAAAATATATTAAGGCGATTTTGAAAAGGAAATAAACGAGAATTACGGCTGAAAAGGGAAATTAGAAAATCAGCCAGGCTCAATTATCACGGATATAAGTTTTCTGATTTTTGCATTATATAGAGCTACTCTCAATCTATCGATACACGGAATAACACATTTTTCAGTTTTCGGCGCGTAACGTACCTTTTCTCGTGGCACGTCACATATTGATATATTTGTTCGCGTCTTCGAGACACATCGATTGCTCAAATTAGGAATTTTTGATGACTTAAAATAACCTACCAAAATATCGTTTTATAATTAATAAATGAAAATATTAGTAAATAAATATGATATTAATAAAATAATAATAAATAAATTATTTACCTTGTTTATAAGAGCATTTTTTATATCGGGAATATAAGAGTACTGCATTTGATGGAATTTTTCACGTCTTGGAGACGCGTGGATTGATCTATTAACGAACTTTCGATGAACATTATTGATTAATCAACAGTGACTTAGAAACTTTAAAAAAAAGTTACATTGTTTCTATGAAAAAACTCTGGTTTTAATTTGGTTTTTCATTGTAAAAGAACACATCGATTGACATTTTAGTGGACCCTCTGATTTTCTCAAAATAAGATTTTCTGTAAGACAGAGACATAAGCTTGAAAAACATTCAAAGTATATATATTTTTCTTTTTTAAAGAAAACCCTCTATGAGGAAACAAATTTATTTGATTGCTAAAAGGAAGGAAAATGATAATAAAATAAGCACAAATAAATACACCCATAGTGAACACATCCATAGTACTTCGCAGCGGCATTCAAAATTTCATTAGAGTTTTGATTTTTCTATGATGCATTCAGCTCACTAATAATTAGTTTTAGTCATAGGTGATATTTAATAGGATAAATTGAATAAATATCTCACAAAGATCTTTACGGGTCACAAAGAATCATTTTTTAATTTTAATAAAACTTCATATATTTTAGTGCATCAAAAACTTTATAAATCGTGGCAAAAGCAAGAATTATAATTTATGACGACGGATCTGATTTACACGTCAGAAACTCTCAAGAAGAGTCTTTTTTTGACGCAGTAAAACTTTTATTTACTTCCAAGATTCCAAAGCCTCCTACTCCCTCGCTTTTAAAACACGCTGCAGCTTATTCAAGAAGTTTTAACATTCTTTATTTGGAGCGAACCACTCCGAACGTAAACGAAATATTTGGCGCCGTGAGTTTCTTCAGATGGTATATTTTTTCTGATGAAGTTATATACTTGTTACATAAATTAAAAAACGTTTTTAATATTTCGGGAGATTTTAATAATGAAATTGACGAACATACTGAAGTTTCCACTTTTTTGTGTAATATCTCCTTGTACAGAATTAAGCCAGTGACTTAGCCCTGAATCTAAATGCACATCAACTACAGTAACTTTGAAGTGAATAATTATCACATATACATAAAAATTCCAGCTTTTTCGTTTGTTGTACATAATAGGAATTCTTGGCACAAGAAACACAAATATCGGTAGAGCAGGGTCCATTCTCAGAAATAAAAACAAATCAAAAAAAACTAAAATAACCCTATATAATACTTTATATATATATATATATATATATATATATAATTGAGAGTAATAATAATTGTATTAACAAAAAAGAGGATATTTATAATTTGAATCGCATGTACAATACAGTAATTCTCAATTTAAAAACATGATTCCGACTTACGTAATTTATTTTTGTACGTGATAAGAAATTAATACCTGAAGGTACAAGCTTCCTAATTTTTATTATTAACCCCAGTGATAAAAAAAAAAAATTTCAAAATAAAAAATCTTTTTTAGAATTTTACAGTGTACAAACAAAGAAATTTAGGAATTTCTATTGTGGCGGTTGTATCTTGATATATCTCCTTAATAGATTATTCAAAGTGACTCGAAAACGCGAACAATAACATCAAATACGGTACTGTTAAATTCCTAATGAAAAAAGTTTTCCTCATAAAATAGATGAACAATATATTTTTTCAAATTTATAAATCGGTATTGCTAAATCACAAGATGCATGGAAGCAGAATAATCTAGAACTTGCAATGCAAGCAGCAAAAAAATTCAGTACTTCATTTTCAAGGAGCAAAAAAATCGGGAATCTATAATTCGAGTAGCAGAATAATTTAGAACTTCGAATTCACATAGCAAAAAAATCCGGTACTTTATTTTCGAGTGAAAAAATTGGGGATGTATTATTCGGGTAGCAGATTAATCTATCATTTCGAATTAGAGTAGCAAAAAATTCAGTACTTCTATTTCGAGTAGCAAAAAAATCCCATACTTTATTTGCAAGAAGCAAAAAAAATGTAATCTATTATTCGTGTAGCAGAATCATTTAGAACTTTGAATTCGAGTAGCAATTAAATCCAGTACTTTGATTTGAAGGAGTTAAAAAATCGGGAATCAATTAATGGCGTTGCAAAATAATCTGGAACTTCGAATTCGACTAACAATAAAATCCGGTACTTTAATTTCGTGGAGCAACAAAATTTGGAACTTATTATTCGAGTAGCGGAATAATGTGGAACTCTCGGTGTTTAAATTCTGTTTCAACTTTAGTGTAATAATTACCAATAGTTTTAAAAATTGAATAAATATTTGCAGCCAAATTTAGTATATAAACAAATCTTACTTGTGATGATGTACACAATGGTGATGACAAGTATTGTCTAGGGCACTTAAACTTCTGTAGATTGTACAGTTTTTTTTTAATTCAATTATTATATAATTTAATTTATTATAAATTATAATTGTATATAATTTAATTCAACTAATACGTTAATTAATACTTACGGGGTGAATTATAGAAGGCATAAAATTCCAACAAGGAATTAGTCAATCTAACGGTCTAAATCATCTTTATATTGTTTGAAATTGTTTTCATACTTGCAGAAAATTTTCAGTCATGAGAGGTTGATATGTTTCACTCAGGGGTAGTTTTTTGTGACATGCAATATTGGTCATCGCAAAGAAAAAAAGAGCAAATGTCTCCCCTAACAGTGTTTTCTGAATATTATTATTTTTGATACGTTTTATATAAGTATATGCAAGTTCTGCTACATACATTTACGGGTAAGGGTAATTTTTAGGGGAAATTATGAAAGGCGTAATATTTTAAGTAATTAATGTAAAGTTCTGAATCATCTTTACATTGTTTAAGGTTGTTTTTACACTTTTAGAACATTTTTTATCACGAGGGGAGGTATGTATGATTTAGGGGTAGTTTTTTGGGACACGTATTATATGTCATCCAGCCCTATGTATTGACGTTAGTTCACGCAGCTTCTTGGCGTAAGCTGAGTTGTAGGTGGTGCTGGGTGGCATGTAAACCTGAATTTGTCAACAAAGACATGGCAGATGTACAGACAAGCTCTGTTTTTTAAAATTTTTATTTAATTAGAAAGTGTTTTGACAAATGATTTTAATTCTAAATTATGGGGAAAATTAAGAAGGAAAGAGTTAACTCTGCAACAAGGGACACAGGATTCAATTGAGAAAACGCTTTAAAGACATGAACTCAAAGAAATTCAAGTTAGTGTTTCCCTAAAAATCAGTTTCTGAAAAACATAAATATGCAAAAAGACTACTCGTGTAACAGAGTTGCACAAACAGACTTCAAACAATAGAAATATTTTTCAAAAAGTTAGTATATTATTTCGCTTGCACTCACAGTACATAAGTAATTCAATCAACATGTAACTTGATTATTATAAACAAATATTTGACTCTTCTTCTCAGCGGTTACAAACACTTCATTTCCGTCTACAATTTGTTCAACTGCCTATTAGACCAATATAATTAGTAACGA
This sequence comes from Andricus grossulariae, assembly GCA_011634705.1. Lineage (NCBI taxonomy): Eukaryota > Metazoa > Arthropoda > Insecta > Hymenoptera > Cynipidae > Andricus > Andricus grossulariae. Next base: position 139,218,388 of record JAABKJ010075445.1, read on the forward strand.
AATATCACGAAGCGTGACCGACAGCATTAGTTGTCCAGGGAGCCTTGACCCGGGAAAAGTTGGGTTCTCAAGTCATTTCGTGCGCGGATAGCATTTGGATGAATGATAAGCTGCGATGTAAGACCAGGTTGTGCATTTGCTACGTTTTAACTAATATTGACCGAGATGTATGAAGCCGAGTATAATTTTCTGTATTTATTGATATAAAACATCGAATCTACCTTCAAACTCGACAGTCGACAAACCGGCTATACTCGGAAGATGATTTTCTGCAGTTTTTCTCTTCTGTGGCCAAACGTCTGGGCAAATGCAAATACTTTCAGTAAAGTCATTTGCAGTCGCGTCTTATTACTGATTGTGATTTTTATACAGTGATTCGGAACCTATCTTAGTGAAGAAAAGTTTTCACAGGCCCATACCCAGTAAAGTGGAGTCATCTGCTGATTACTTCACTTAACTTCTAAAATTAAATGAACTAGCCTACTTTTTAATAATATTAATAATGATGACTTGAAGCAACTTGACCGAAGCACATGCATGATGATGACAATCCATCGAAGTTATCATCCTAGATCTTCCGTACCTCGAATATACCTACCTCGAGATAGAGGAGATAGAGGCTTGCTAAGCTTGGAGTGTCTTCATCGAAGAACAGTTCTGGCTACAGCCTGCTCAGTTCTAAATAGTGCAGATTCTCTTATGCGACTCGTACATCAACGTGAAGTCGTCAATGCTGCAGCGTTTCTATATCGTGCCGCAGATAGGGTCACAGAGGAGCTTGGCCTCTTATTTGATTCCAGAGACACTTCACATGGCCTAGCATCATTAACACATTTGGTACTCAAAAGTTGTGTGCAGGAAGCAGAACATATGCTTCTACTAAGAGAACATGTTGACAAGCCCCCTTATAGTAAATCCTACGACATCATACGTAGAGAAGAGCTCTCGATGGGTCTGTCCAACATGTTTCTCAAGTCTACTGGAACGAGATCGGAGACTGAGGGATTTCTGTTTGCCTATCAAGACGGCGTTATGGACACCTTTTTTTACCGCGAGCGCATAATAAATGTACCTGTAGGCGATAACAGCTGCCGAGCGTGCAAGCAAGTGCCAGAAACACTTGGACATGTTTTCAGTGGATGCTCTAAGTATGCACGGTACGGGTACATAGAGCGACACAATGCGGCTCTAAAAGTGTTATATTACCATCTTAGGCACTTCGATGGTGTTGATCTATTGCCCGTCTTGCTATACGCCCAGGGGAAACTCGAGTCCGTTGTGAAGAACGATCAGTCTAAGATCTACTGGAATTTCTCATTCTCCACTACTGCTACGAGGCCTGATATTGTCCTCCAAGATCTGAAGATAAGATCATTTACGTGATTTAATTCTCGGCACCAGCCGATGGTAATATCACGGCAAAGAAGGAAGAAAAACGGGCGAAATATCAAGCACTTCTTTTCGAGCTGAGCAGGCTGTACCACGGCTACAAAGTCCATATTGTAGTTCTCATAATCGGCTGTCTTGGAGGTATGAAAGCTTCATTTCTTAGCCAACTCAACATTGAGTACCGCATATACTATCTATAATATGATATCCATATCATAAACTGACATCGATTTTGACCTATCACTTACGGTGCACGCGATATTTATTGATAATAATAACAAAGACGGTAATTTATGTTTGGAACGTTCCGCCGGAACGTTCAAAAAGTTCCCGCGGAACGTTCCGTGTTATTAGGGCTATAATTGTGACGTTTTCGGACAAGTAAAAGAGGTACTATGACCTCTCAGTCTCAGCTGATTCATGGGTCTGAGTTTGCCATTCCTCAAGTCGGTTTTCTATACTAAACCTAATTTCTTTCTGTGTATTTTTTATCTTTGATTCAGTTTCCTCAAATAAAAGCAAAGTAATTAAATGTTTCTTTGGTTCAAGATGAAGCAATTTCAGATTAAACTTATTAAACTTTTTCCAAAAAAGTATGCATTCAACTAAATCCAAAAAACATGTTTCTGCACAAATTCAAGAAATTCTTTTGGCAAAAAAATTTTGGTTTAATTTCTAATTTTTGTATTGTTTACCAGAAAAAACTGTACAAATACAGAATTTGCCATAAGTCTTGAACCAATAGGAAGTTTTTTTTCCAATTTTTAAATAAAAAAGAGAAAAGAAGATATTTACTGATATAAAAAATTATTTTTTGCAATATATTTTTAAAAATAAATGAATTATTTTAATCTGTTAATTTTTTATTGAGTTTATTATATTAGGTATGAAGTATATTAATTCTTAAGTTGCCCTTTTCCCCCACTTTTTGCCTATACTCAAGTCCCTTCAGAAGAAAAATCCTGTCTACGCCGTGCCGCTAGGTTGACCATATAGCAATGCATTTATTTCGTTGATCCAACCAAATGTTTTTCTGAGTGTGCATGCTTATTAAACCCATAGAAAATGTATATGCAAGCTGCGAAATATGGCTTCGCCGCTGTAAAATATATGGTATACTAATCCTCGATATCAAGTGCCTTTAATCACCTTAAATCCACAGCCTGGGTACACCCCGTGTTCACTTAACTTCAGGGTTATCTTAACCTTTCAACAGCTGCCCAGCGCCTCCTCAATTGTTCTTGCTCTCCTTCGCCCTCGCCTGCACCACGGATAGAGTACTCCTTTCTTCTTATTCTTTTTTACCTCATGCGGCCTCGTTGCCGTGGCGTGGGTTCCACGCGAGCGCACTCATACAAATCGCGATTTGGTTTGGTACCCGGAGAGGTGTTGGCAGCCATGTTGAAAGCCATGCTTTCAATTCTCCTCACAGTAATGTATGTACTCGTTGCACAGGTTTGCAGGTACACATAATCGCAAATGGGTGTCTCCTTCTTTGGTAGTCTGGTTCTTGATGAGTCAGACAAGCAAGATGGCGAGGATTGAGGAACGCCCAGTGGTCATTTACTCAGTCACTAGCTCGAATGCTCATTGCTCACTTTCTCAGTACTCATTCCTCCTGGCTGGAGATTGTTCTGCACAAACCGTAGACCGTAAGCAGTTATTTCAATTTCCCATCCAGGCAGGTATTGGATCCAATACTTATTAGCGGAAAAGAGTATTAAGCCCAATACTTACCAATACTTCTTTTTCATAAAAAAAGTTTTAACATGTGTCAAAATTGAAATCAAGAGCTGGCCGATCCATCATTGCTGGGCTATTCCATCACCGCCCTGCTACAGTTTTTGAGAATATTTATATTCCTATTGATTCTCTCCCATATCTATGGTTCTATAAGTTTATTTTTAGAAGCATCGATATGATAGACTTATTTACAAGCTAAAAAATCTGTATGAGGACATGGAACGTGATTGACGTGCCCAATATCCACACGGAAAAAATGTATCCGTAAAAGTCACGAACTAGTAGCTAGGTCTCGGATATGAGAAAAATTCATCGGATATTGATGTATTTTCGTAAATAATCTTTCAAGAAATCAGTTACATTTTCAATCAAAAGAGATGATTTTCCAAGAAAGTGTTTGAAATTTCCACAATATAATTATAGCAATATAATTATTATTATATTATATTATATAATTATATAGCTTTTTAATGAAATAGTACAATTTTCAAACAAAGAAATGAATTCTGGATCAAAAATATAATAGTAGACGTTTTAATTTGAAAAAATCAACTTTCAACTAGAAAAGATGAATGTGCAACCAAAAAAGACGACTTTCTATCCAAATGTCTGAAATTTCAACAATATAATTGACTTTTTAACCAATCAGAACAATTTTCAATCAAAAGAGATGAATCCTGGATTCAAAATATGAAAGTATTCTTTTTAATTAAAAATCACAATCGACTTTTAACAAGAAAAGATAAATTTTCATACTAAACGGACGAATTTTCCATCCAAAAACACTGATTTTCAACAAAACAGTTAAATTTGTTACCAAAAGAGATAAATTTCTAACAAAATTTTGGAAATCTCAACACTAGAATAAAATTTTCAACCAAATAGTGGAATTTTTAACCAAAAGAGATGATTTTTTTCAGTTTTTTCCCGTGTTTAAAATTTCAGGCTAATTCCCGGTATTTTTGTTAGTGGCCTCTCTCTCTGTTTTACATACTGTCTTCAAATATTAATTCTGGAATGTATTTTGGAATATTTCTGTTTAAAATTATAGTGTAGAAAGGCAAAGTTTTAAAAACACCTTTTTGACCCTAGAATTAAAAATTTCATTGTCTCCTGAAAAAATCGTTTCAATTTAATGGTTTTTACGTGACAAAAAATTATTTTCAGTCAACCATTCCCATGTGCGAATTATTGCGTTGGCAGTAAGTAAATGAAAAAAAGTTTACAGGTTGAAAAAGATACCTCAACTCTTTCTTCCTGTTTTTTGGATTCACCGCGTTGCAGTGAGTCCAAGCTTTGTTTACTCAGGGTATCAATTTCCAATAAGCGATTAATAATACCCGCGCTTAGGGTGTTAATATCTAGTAAATCTGCAATAATGATGAGTTAATAAAATAGAAAGAATGGAAAGCTTTAAAAATATTTACTTCAAGTCTTGTATGTTTTACATGAAAGGCAGTATAATTAATCACCTGAGCGTGCATTTTCAATTTTTCGCATATGTGCCATTTCCTGTCGCAGACGTTCGTTCTCAAGTTTATACAAATCGAGTTTGTCCTGGAGATCAGATTTTCGAAAGTCCAAATAATTGTCTTCTGATTCACTTTCGGAATTTCCAAGGGCTGCCTGCAGTTCAATTTGACAAAATAATATTTATATTTATAGTGTTTAACACCATCATTACATAGAATTTTGTAAGGTGTGCACATTTCATAAATTGAAAAATGCTAACGGTATAAACAAAGTATACTTTGTGATTTCAAAAAGCTGTTCATATTTCACTGATCTACACTACAGCAAAATAGTAAAAATTTTAATTTTAACCTTAGTACGAAATATATATGATATACATTTAATAACACGTATACACATAAGTGATAAGAAGTATAACGAACTCACGTTAATCTGTTCAGTTCCAGACGACCGTGGTACATCATTTATCTCTTGTAATAATTTTTCTTTTTGATCCTTATTTTGGAACATATCTTTTTTTACTTTTTTGGAAACTCCTGCGTTATTCTATTGAATGAATATCTCTTATTGATATGTCAACCAAAATTATGTTGCAAACGGAATGTATTAAGTTTTTAATATAAGTGTGAGAGAGATAGTTAGGCGACGGGAGGGGGGGGGGGATAAAATGTAAAGGACAAATGAAGAAAAATTAAAAAATCTACCTTGCTCCTTTTTTCTGCCTTCTCGGTATTTTCAGTCACAAAATCTGTAAATTGTTTCTTGTGGCGTAGGTTTCTCTTACCACCGAGCAATTCACGCCTACCCCGAAAGGGAAACGGCTTAATGATATAATAATAATAATAATAATAATAATTAACAAGAATTTAATTCGGTTTTGTGTAAAAAAAATTTTCTGTGAACAAGCATTTTTCGTTTTTTTTTTAGTTTCGTGTAAGAGTGTAAGGTGATGGTCCCTGGTTTGGTCCCTGGTTTTCTGCTATTCAAAATATTTTAATTTGCATTTAAATCAGTTATGAAATAATTGAATTGCAATTGCAATATGGTTAAATGTGGAGCTTTGGATTTACGATTTATATTTGTAAAACATTCAAGCTTTTATTTTCCACTTCGAAATTTTTCGAAGTTTGAAAGTGGACCGAAGTGGACACTTTACCTATTTGAATTATAAAATAATATTTTATGTTTAATGTAAATGCTTTTAAGGTTTTCACTTAATTTCACGTTTAGAGTAGGTCGGGTTTGTTTCAAATTGCAAATATTCAAATATTGGATGTTACTTAATTCGAGAGCTTTAGTTTATAATTTGGTTTGCAATTTTACAATTCGAAAAATTGTAATACCAAATAAAAATCCTTTGTTTATTTTTTCTCCAATTAATGTCAACAAATAACTGTCCAAATTGATGAAAATATTAAAGAGCTATAATTAAGTTATATTAGGTCTAAAAATCTGTGACTTCGATTCTTGGACATTTTATTTTAGTTTTTCATGTTGAGTTCTTCCACACTGGCCTCTGCTTGGTAGTTTTCTTCATTCTTCCCTCTGTTTCTGCTCCTTTTCCGGTTCTGATTTACATCATTTTTTTCTCAAAGCAGCAACATCTATCTGCAGAAAAACAAATACCTTCATCGGTAATATTCACATCGGGCACCAAGCGTGGCGAATCTTTTTTTTTCAACTTCCGGTCGTGTTGTTGATCCTCTCTCGAGTATAGTATTATTTTATTTTGTCCCTTTTCCATACAATCATATCAACTCATCTGAGTTACTGGAACAACTGAAGTTTCAATAGTAAATCCTGCTTTTTTTTATTGGTGATAAAAACTATGTTCCGAAATAAAATTAAATTTTTCATTCGCAATATCCTGGCGCGCATATACCCCAAATTCTAATGTTACTAATGTTAATTTTATATATGTAATTACCTTTTGCAGAATAACAGCTTGCCCTCATTTCTATTTTTCCGAATTGCCGTTCTACCTCATTTTTATGAGGTCCAGGAGAGCTTCAACTTTAGATTTTCTAATTTTGAAAGCTTAAAACTTAGAGTGGTTAAATTTAAAATGGTACTGTTACAAATACCTCCCATTTTAATTAATTAAAGCATACATTATGTAAACGTATAATAGTTTAAATTTTAAGCTTTGAAAAAATTGAATTGTTCAATTTGGTTTACTTCCAAATTTGAATTGTATAATTTTAAACATGAAATTTTTAACCTTTTTAATTCTTCTACTTACAATTTTTCAGCTTTGATGCTTCCTCTCTAAATTCAAATTAGTAAAATATAACTGATTGTCAGTTAAATTCTACGAATTGCTGTAGCTAGAATTGAGTCACTGACAATTAGTAAAATTGTATTGACAGGATTAGTAAAACGAAAATTACTAAGTGATCAGTTATAGTTGTATTGAAGAAATCAGTTAATTTTAAGAGATTATGTTTAAAATATATTTGCGCACCATTTTTAAATGTGAAGTTGTTTAAAGTTTAAAATTTGTTCACACATATAATAATTTCTTATTCATTTATCAAAATGAAAATTCCATAATAAACTTTATTGTTATAATTAATATTGGAGTACAAACAATAGCTTAATTCAAAAATGGTTCCTCTATCAATTTATTCTAAGTCTATAATTGATTCACTGCAGTTACGGTATAACTGATTAACTTCAGTTACGGTATTTTTATTTATTTATAAAGAAAAGTGGACACTTGCCAGTTTTGTAATGTTGGAATTATGAATGTGGAAAATTTTGTAATATCGTAATTTCTATTTGGGCGATTTTATAAACTTGGAATTTATAAATGAATTTGCAGAGGGCCTTATTTGGAAATTTCAGAATTCGAAATTGATGGTTTTTGAATTTATTGCTGGATGACTTGATAAATTTACAAATTTACATACAATCATAAATTGGTTGATCCATAAAATTGGTGTATTTGCAGATGCTGTCTGCAAAAACTATTTAAATATTTTATAGTCAATTTCATTCACATTTTATATTTTTATTTCTCAATCCAAACTGCCACTGAGACTCGAAGCCTGGACTCGCGCTGATGAGGAAGGGCGTCCTGATTTCGCGAGTGGCAATGTGTATTTTGGTCCAGTGATGCAATTCAAAATTGGAATTAAGAACGATTCTTGTAATTTAAATAAATAATTATTGAAAAATGCACAAAAATGTATATAAATTGTACAACTTTTGATTTTAAACAAGAAAAAAATTTATAACACATATATTAACAGTTTATTGTCTTTGACTTCCGACGAACAACTTACATTTCACAAAACATTTAATTTCAGAAGAAATTTGTTGAAAAAGTAATTCAAAATAATTTTTTATAATGATTTAAAATTTTTTTGTATTTTAAAAAAATCCAATTTTGAATTGCACGCCAACTACGGCCAATCAGTGCGCGGCCCAAACGCAAGCGCAGTAGCAAAAGGCGCCCACATTGGCATCACTGATTTCGTAGTTCAGAGCATGGGAGCACGATTTTGACAGGTGGTCTGCATGTCGTGTTTGCTTTGCTGCTTACAACTACAGTCTTAAGGTGTTTACATACACAGGACATCTCGAATTTGTACCCACTTTTCTCCATTTCGCGACGTTATCAGCAAAAATGAGGTTCACCATCATCAAGTTGTGGGTCTTCAGATATAGGATGACGTCAGACAAAGCTTCTGTGATGTCAGAATTGCGAGTAAAAAAATAAATTTGCGATCGGTTCTCGCCATTCGAATGCTGTCTTCTGCTATCTGCAGATTGCTCCCTTCCGAAAAATTTATAATTTCAGTAAAAAACAAGCATGCGAAGCAGATAGAGGATGTGTGGTGTACTTGACAATTTCAGATTATAGATGAAAGGAAGAAATAGCGTACTTTGTAGAAGGGAGGCTGTCGGGTCTAGCAATACAATTTTTTCAAAAATGAAGATCAATTCCTCCATATTCTCACTTGCGGGGTGCTGTGTATGTGTAGCGGGCATAAAGTTTCATGTTGGCCCGGCGGCCGAGTGCGCATGTGCGAATGTTACTGGGCTGGAAGCGGCCATATTACGTCTGCTTCACGTGCATGCAATGGCGCGTTTTCAAGGGGGGGGGGGACAAATAATTATATATTGAGTCAGTGCCGTGCATATAAAAAAATCCAAGTCGAATTTAACCAACACGCTTAAGTGGCCTTATCAGCATTATAAAACGGGATTCCGGTTTCCGGCCACACGGTTGAACATTTTTGTCTGATATTTTTCATACCTCATCTAAATATTGGTCTGTTTTGCCGGCTGGTTTCGGTTTTTTGAAAAAATGTTTATATTCTGCATTATAAACAAAAAGAAAAGAACAATAGACAAAAAATGCAGCGATTCTCAGTACTAGCTGAGTGTGTATTTTCAGGCCCTGTCCAATGGACCCCCAGTCAAATTCGATGAGGCAGACTCCCCGGAGTGCGAGCGGAGACTCGGGAGCGCATCGAATTACCCGAAACGAATCACCCTTTCATTGTTATGAGATGCAGGCTGGTTCAAAAAACTGAAATTGTGAAAGCATCGCGTAATTCAATTTTAATTAGCAGAAATAGTTTATTCATATAATTTCTTCCCTCAGAAAATGTACTATCGGAATTTTTGACATTTGACATTTTTCAGAAAAAATTTCTTCTTCAGAAAATTTTTCCTCAGAAAATTTACTATCGAAATTTTTAATGTTATTGTTGTTATTGAAGCTTATAGCGCTTTTGACATTTTTCGGAAAACATTTATTCGGCAGAAAATTTATCCTCAGAAAATTTAGTATCGAAATTTTGAATGTTATTGTTGTTATTGTGTCCTATAGCGCTTTTGACATACTTCGGAAAATAATTTTCCTCCAGACAATTTTTCCTCAGAAAATTCACTATCGAAAATTGTAATGTTATTGTTGTTATTGAGGCCTATAGCGCTCTTGAATTTTTTCGGAAAAAATTTCTTCTTCAGAAAATTTTTCCTCAGAAAATTTACTATCGAAATTTTTAATGGTATTGTTGTTATTGAAGTCTATAGCGCTTTTGACATTTTTCGGAAAAAATTTATTCTGCAGACAATTTTTCCTCAGAAAATTTACTATCGAAATTTTCAATGTTATTGTTGTTATTGAAGCCTATAGCACTTTTGACATTTTATCGGAAAAAATTTATTCTGCAGAAAATTTTTCCCGAGAAAATTTACAATCGAAATTTTCAATGTTATCGTTGTTATTGTGGCCTACAGCGCTTTTGACATTTTTCGGAAAAAATATTTCTTCAGAAAATTTTTCCCCAGAAAATTTACTATCGAAAGTTTTATTGTCATGGTTGTTATTGTCGCCTATAGCGCTTTTGAAATTTTTCGGAAAAAAATTTTTCTCCAGAAAATTTTTCCTCAGAAAATTTACTATCGAAACTTGTCATGTTATTATTGTTAGTGAGGCCTATGGCTCTTTTGACATTTTTCGGAAAAAAATTTCTCACCAGAAAATTTTCCCTCAGAAAATTTACTATCGGAATTTTTGACATTTGACATTTTTCAGAAAAAATTTCTTCTTCAGAAAATTTTTCCTCAGATAATTTACTATCGAAATTTTTAATGTTATTGTTGTTATTGAAGCCCATAGTGCTTTTGAAAGTTTTTGGAAAAAACTTTTTCTTCAGAAAATTTTTCCTCATAAAATTGACTATCGAAATTTTAAATGTTATTGTTGTTATTGATGCCTATAGCGCTTTTTACATTGTTGGGAAAAAATTTTTTCTTCAGAAATTTTTTCCTCAGAAAATTTATCATTGGAATTTTTAATGTTATTGTTGTTATTGAGGCCCATAGCGTTTTTGACATTTTTAGGAAAAAATTTTTTCTCCAGAAAATTTTTCCTCAGAAAATTTACTATCGAAATTTTAAATGTTGTTGTTGTTATTCAGGCCTATAGCGTTTTTGACATTTTTAGGAAAAAATTTTTTCTTCAGAAAATTTTTCCTCACAAAATTTACTATCGAAATTTTAAATGTTGTTGTTGTTATTGACGCCGGTAGTGCTTTTGACATTTTTGGGGAGAAAATTTTTCTTTAGAAAATTTTTCATCACAAAATTTACTAACGAAATTTTGAATGTTATTTTTGTTATTGAAGCCTATAGCGGTTTTGACATTTTTGGGACAAAATTTTATTTTCAGAAAAGTTCCTCAGAAAATTTACTATCGAAATTTTGAATGTTATTGTTGTTATTGAGGCTTATAGCGCTTTTGACATTTTTGGGACAAAATTTTATTTTCAGAAAAGTTTTCCTCAGAAAATTTAAGATCGAAATTTTGAATGTTATTGTTGTTATTGAGGCCCATAGCGCTTTGGAAATTCTTGGGAACAAATTTTTTCTTCAGAAAATTTTTGGACAGTTTTAGAAACATTTTTGGGAAAAAATTTTTTGTTCAGAAATTTTTTCCTCAGAAAATTTACCATTGAAATTTTTAATGTTATTGTTGTTATTGAGGCCTATAGCGCTTTGGACCACGGATTCATGCTCAGCGGGACAAAATACATGGGAATATATGTGTCGCATCTGTAGAACAGAAAAGTGTTTTTTTTTTGTGTGTGCCGGTGTTATTATAAATTATATTTATATATTATTATATTTAAATTATTTAAATGATTTGCATTTGTTGAAGCAATTTTTCCCCTTATAAATCTTCAGCAGTTACTGCTTTTTGGAATCGATAACCCATTTAATGAATGATAAGTGTGATATTTTGTATGAAAGACAGTTTGCAATTATTTAAACAGTTAATCATTATTTACTGGCGCCTTTTGATAGGAAAGGTGAAGAAAATTCAAGTTTATTTGTATTTCATACATTATGTATCACTTTTTAATTATTTTTTTACATTCTCATCTCCATGAGAAGGTATTGGTTTTATGTGAAAAATGACTTTCGCGGATTCAATAAAATGTCGACGTTTCGAGACTACCTGAGTCAGAAAGAACGGTTTTTACGAAGGTGTCTGTCTGTCTGTCTGTCTGCCTGTCTGTCTGTCTGCCTGTCTGTAGTATCGTGTAGGCACGATAACTTGCGAAAGATTGATCAGATTAGATTGTGCTTTGGCACACTTTTTGAAGGTCTTAAAAGAAAGAACAAGTTCGTTAACCAGCTATTTTGGAACAAAATACAAAAAGTGAGCACATTTTGAAGATTTTTGAGACCACTATTTTTTCAAAATTTGACAATTCTATGTACGGTTGTTAGTAGCACTCCAAGAGGCAAATAATATATCCTCTTGAAATTTTTTGATAAAATGAAAATTATCAGAGTTATAGCATTTTCAAAATCCCAAAAGACAAACGAAAATTAATATTTTAAGCCGAACAACGCATGATATGAAAAAAAATTCTAGAGGAGAAAAGCATTTCTGTTTGTGAGACCAACAAGATTATCATAACAACTTTTGGAATTTTTCCGAAAAATCGAAAATTCAAATTTTTATCGCACAAAAAAGAATGAAAAATTAAAAACTCCATTCTTCGGTAAAACTATGCAAGATACAAAAAAAGATGAGAATGGAAAAATCGTGCAACCAAAAAAGGTATACAAATTTATTATTAATCACTTTTTGATAGGTCACTAATTTATTATTTCACGAGTAAGATAGTATTGGCGGGCAGCGAAAAATTCCGCACTGGGTACCTGAGGGAGGTTCCCCCACTACACGACTTCCCCTGACCCAACCGAGCTGCTGTCGACGATTCTTGTCAGCGGGAGTCCTTTGTACATAACGAGCACTAAAATGCCGAGTATAACTTTTTTTTAATTTAGCACTTGGTAATTGACAAATAAATTATTCGAAATCTACGAATTATAACGATTCTAACGATATGTTATTTGACTTCAAAATATTTAAAAATCAAAGAATGTTCAAATGTATAGAAAATTTTATGGACAATTTTTGAGTATTTTTTACTCAAATACACTGTAGTAGCTTTAATTCATGGGTACAATATTTTACATAATTCGGGAAACTTCGGAATCTAAAATTTAGATAGATTTGAAAACGTATTAACTAACATCATGAATATGGTTTATTTCTCAAACAATCGCATTTTTTTAAAATTATCCTTGAAATAATTTTGGATGGAATAAAAAAAAAGTTTCAAAATCACTTGTGGAAAGCAATTCTTGAGCGATTTTGGATTTATTTTTTCGAAAAAATCAAGCATTTAGTTCCGAAGAGATTCATGTGGCCTGATTTTTAAATATTTGTCTGTTACAACATTTATGGCAATGCAAATAGCGAAGAATAGTCGATTTTTTCGTTTTTATTTTATTTCCGTGGACAATTTTTTCCTATGTTCAGCATCGCTGGACTGGATGCACAGGGGATGACAAAAATGTTAAAAAATAATATATATATATATATATATATATCATCAATGACCTTTCAATCCAGGAATTTTTCAAACATTGGCCCACGGCGTTATTTTCTTGATGGGGGGGGGGGGGAAGTTATCGACTCGCACCGGGCGCAAAAATGTCTAGTTACGGCTCTGATTGTCGATGTTTTCCAATGACATATTCATGCGATGAAGCATGTATTCTGAAGAAGCTTCCCTAAAGGAAGAAGTATTGTGGGTAAATTATCATAGGCCTATAATAAATTTCCTATAAACGCACGGCAATTATAGGAATAATTTCAAGAAAATTAATACAGAAATCACGATAATACAAAAAGTACACACAAATTCTTATATTTAAGGAAGTTTGGTTGGAACAATATCATAGGATTATTGAAAAATTAACTATTATTTATGGATAATTTGGATGAAAATTATACAATAAGAACAAAGTATATAATGTAAAATAATTACAAAACTGTAAAATGGTTAACATTATTTAATAAAAATGGCGAAATGGATCGGCAACGCCGTGTGGAGAACGAAAATAGGCTTTAGAGAGAGAGAGAGAGAGAGAGAGAGAAAGAGAGAGAGAGAGAGAGAGAGCGAACATTTGAGAGATAGATCTGCCTCTTTCTATTCCAGGATCCAGCTCCACCCATCGAAAATACTCTCGACCAGTCAGCTTTATCGCGACAGAGAAAGCACTACCTCTCAAATATGTTATCTCTCTCTCTCTCTCTCTCGCTAAATTCCATTTCCGTGCTCCCCACCATCTTATCGGTCCATTTCTATAATACGTCGAATTGGGGCGATGCATAGGACTGTGATTCGCAAAAGATTGTATCTAGCGCCATCTATTGATTTCCGGGGAACTGCTTTTCCTACGATAACAAGCACCCAACGCTTCCTTCATTCTACTCAGTCGGTAAGGAAGCACGCGACGGATCGCCTGTAAAGTAGTCGGTAATGCAAATTTCCACCTCACCACTCTATTAGTCATTGTCGAGCAGCGACGCCTATCGATCGCTTTGCGTACTAAAAGTTTCAAATTTGTCAGGCTAATGTTTCAAAAAGCAGCCATCGATTTCTTGCATCAATGTTGCATCGATGTTTCGTGCAATGTTTCAGATGTTTCAGGAAATATCGATGCAATATTGAGGCAACATTCGGTGTTAATAGGGTATTGCATCTATCATTATTCAAAAAAATCGATTTGACTTAGAAAAGTAAGCATTTTAGACATACTTTAATAAAACTTCTCGATAAATTTTTCATTCTTTATTAAATCAATAGGAAAATCATGAAAATTGCATAAGTTTTCTTTAAAAAATAAAACAATTTTGTTTGAACAATTGATTTGCAAAATTTTGTTTTCGATTACCAACTAATTTTTTCTGAAAATATGGAGCAAAGTAAGGAAGAAATACTATGTACGTAATGTACAAAAAACTTATAGATTAAAAGCTATTGACGATTGAAAATTGAAAAAAAAAATCATTTTTGGCTATTTTGAAAAATTCATAACTCTAGTTTTTATAATATTGCAATGTTTTGACAAGTTCAGTTTATTTTTGGAAGTAAAAAATATCTAAGTATGCTGAGATACCATTGAAAATATTTTCAATAACTTATATATATATATATTAAATAAATGATTCAGCATTGCCGTCACGAAATATACAGGTTCATTATAGTATCTATATACAGTATATATATTTATATATAGTATTGTGTGTATTAGCGCTTCTAAAATTTACTCATTATCCACGATTGCTCAAGTATTCCAAAAGATAACGTTTAAAGTTTTATCAGATGTTTTTTTTCAAAAATGAGTATTTAAAGAAAAAGTAATTTTTCCAAAATTGAGCGAAAAAATTGCAACTGCCAAAATGTTTGCACTCAATGACAATATTTGATTTTTGAGGCTTTATGTTTGTGATCAGGGTTTTTGTCCACCCCGGGTATTTGATTTCCCCGGTACCACCCATATCTGGGAGGCGTTCCCCTATCCACAACCTGGAGAGGCGCCCGATGGGGGACCAGCAACCCCACACGGGTATCCCTGATAGTAAGTCTGGCCTTCTTATAACAGTCAGACTGGTCATAAAATGAGAGCCTCTCCGACTATGTCTAACAAATTTTGGATGGCTCTTTAGACCATCTAAAAAACGAACTGAATCTCTAAATTTCGACTCTCTCACTTTGACCATCCATTTTTCTTCGTGTCCCCGGCGACCTTGAAAACCTGCAAGTCTCCTTGAATTTTTCACGAGAACCTTGAATTTTAATTTTGTTTTACTTCTAAAACAGTTATTTTATTGAAATGCGAAGAGTTATTTAAAACTTTTAGTCTATCATGAAAGAATCATTTCGTTTAGAAGAAATCTTTCAACTGAAAAGTTTTTTATTTATCGAGATATAATATATCTTTTGTTCACTACACAATTAATAAAGAGATTTCAAGGCACTTTTTGCAGATTGTAACAATTATTTTATAGATTTCAATTAATATACTTTAATATTTCGAATAATTCTACATGTCTATAATTTCCTCTTCGCTAATAACAAATGTTAAAATATAACTTTTTTGTGATATTTAACTTACAAATTAAAAAAATTATTAGTTGAAAATTTCAATGTTAACTCAATATCAGAATTAAAATGAGTTATGGCCATACAAAGAATTTTTCGAGAGGTTGGACACTCGGTTTTGAGTGTACAATAGATTTCAAAAGGTTGTAAAATATTTTTAATGATTTGAATAGATTTAAATGATTGTAATTATTTTAAAAAGTATAGAGTATACCAGATTCCAAAACATTTCGAAAGGTTGCAAAACATTTTAGAAGGTTTCACAAAGATTTCAAGGATTTTAAAGATTCGAAAAAGGCGTGTACATGAGATTTAAAGAATTGCACAAAAATTTATTAATCATGTCGAAAATCTCATAAAGGTTTCAAGAAATTTATAATTATTTCAAAAGATTTCAATAATTTTCAAGATTTCAACACCAGATTTCAAAGAACTCTAAACATTTGAATGAATTTAAACGATTTCAATTTTTTTAAATTTCAACAGATATCACAAAGATTTCGTGATTGCAAACGAATACAAAAGATTTCAGAAAAATTTCATGAGGATTTCAAAGGATTTGAAATGATTACAATTTTTTTTGGGAGATTTTAAATATTCCCGTGATGTAAATCAAATAAAAAAGATTTCAAAAATATTCCAAAGATTTCAAAAGATTTTAAAAATTTCAAAAACTTCAAAAAGGGTAAAACACACTAGATTTTAAAGGTTTAAAAAAATGTCAAAGATTTTGAACGATTTCCATTTTTTTACAAGATTTCAAAAAGATTAAGAAAATTCCGGTGATTTAAAAAGAGTGAAAAAGATTTGAGAAAGATTTCACAAATATTTCGAAGAAATGATAAGGATTTCAAAAGATTTCAAAGATTTCAAAATATTTAAAAGATTTTAAACGATTTCAAATTTTTTTCCAAAGATTTGACATATTACAGTGATTTCGAACAAATACAAAATATTTCAGAAATGTTTCAAAGATTTTCAAGATTTCACAAAGATTTTAAATACATCAAAAGATTTCAGTGAATCTTCAAAATAGTTTTAAAAGAAAGCTGAGATTTTTTTCTATAAGACCCCAAATATTTAGAGTGGCCAATTAATATGTCTTTGAGTAATAGAACCATACGTAAACAAGATGCCACGATAGGGTGGGTGGCGCGCGATCTCCCCTAGTGTGCTCACGCCGAGTATCTTTGTGCAACGCTTTAGTGCCAGTTTTTTAAGTTAAGTAATATTATATGCTACGATAATTACTGCGCTCTGCATTCACTTTTGATTAGTTTATAATTGGTTCACTTTTATTTAAATGTACTGTTTTTATATTTCTTTAGTACACTTTCACTCATTGATTGGTTCAATAAGTCCAATTTAAACAGGTTCCGTAGAGTTTTCGGGCAGAGATCCGTCGGTAGAAATAAACTTTTATGTTCCGGAGAGTTTTTGAGCAGCGATTCGACGGTAGAATTAAACTTGATCTAACCATTAAAAACATGGGTATATATAGCAAGAAATTCGGTCAGGGGTAGAAAAATAGTCCCTTCACGGACCATTTTCTTTATAGTAATGATAAATTATACGTTGTGAATATTTTATATAATTTATATTGATAAGTGGTTATTATTATAAATAAGTAAATATAATGATCACATGTGGTGATACTTCAATAGCAGATAAGTGTTATTCAGAGAATATATTCAAAGACTACTCTTATGGTAATGATAAATTATAGGTTCTGAGCATTTTATATAATTGATATTGATAAGTATTTATTATTATAAATAAGTAAATATTATGTATATGTAACGGACACAGGCCGTGACACATCTTTAATTTCCAATTTGGCTTCAAGTGACGATGACTAGTGCATTTACCTTAACTGATCTTTTACTCATTACAGAATGAATGAAAAGATTTCTAGGCATTTTTTGTAGACTTCATCAATTATTTTCTAGATTGCAATTGAAAGACCTTAATATTGTGAATAATTCAATACGTTTTTAATATTTTCTCCGCTATTATAGAATGTTATTGTACACATTTTTTGTGGTATTCAACTTACAAATTATAAAAATTATTAGTTGAAAATTTCGATGTTAATTCAGTTTCAGAATTAGAATGAGCCATGGCCATATAACGGATTTTTCGAGGGTTTCACCACTCGATTATTGCGTGTACACCAGATTACAAAACATTACTAAAGATTTCAAAATATATCAAAATATTTTAAAGATTTTATAATATTTAAAAGTATTTTTAACATTTTACAAAGATTTCACGGATTTCATAGATTTAAAAAAGGCGTGTTCACCAGATTTCCAATATTTCACAACAATTTCACAAAGCTTTTAAAACTTTTACAAAATTTAAAGGATTTCAAATATTCCTAAGAATCGCTGGACAACCTGTTTGATTAAAAAAAATTTGTTCGATTTATCCAAATTCTTATGAATTTCATAAAAATCTCTTGAATTTCCTTACATTCTTATGAATTCACTTAAATTTTATTGAAATCAATGGCATTTTTTAGATTTTTTTCAGTTTTTATTAATTGTTTTGAATTCAGATAATTCTAAGAATTCTTATAAATTACATCGAATTCTTTTTCATTCAAAAGAATATTAGTCACATTATTAATGTACATTAGTCGATTTTAGTAACTTTTTCGATTAAAAGTTAGTCACTTTCTGTCAGTTTTTCGGTTTTAATTTGTCACTTTTTTCAAGTGAAATTAAGTGTGTGTATGAGGTTTAATTTACCGCAATGTTTGAACTTACTTGATACATATATATATATATATATATTACTTATTTTTATTTCGATATAGAAAATGAGAAAAATTCAATATCACGATTTTTCACAGAAGAGAGAAATATGGACATGTTTTGACTAATCTTGTCTACGCTTAAATTTGTAAGGATTCTGATCTCAAATTGTGCAATACATATTATTATATATCTTAATTTTAACTACATACATTAAAGAGAAAACTAATCAAAAATTAAAAAGTCGTGTTTTATTTTAAGCTTATTTATACCCTAACACACACCATATATAATTAAAAACTAAAGGTTAACAACCACCGCAGGGTCCCACTGGGAGCCACTGTCATCTAAAAAATGACGTCGGCTCCCAGTAGGACCGCGGTAAATCCCATTCATGGCCACGTCTCACAACCGTGCAGCATTTTCTGATTACCCCACTTTTACACCATTAGAAGTCCACAACGGATGGTTATATGCCACATTGTTCCCTAAATAAATTCACTTAATATGCCCTAATCATCCTAACGATAAAATTGACTTCCAAAGTACAGGAATATTAGAAATTAACCCAAGCTGCAAAATTTCATATGGCACCAATACTCTAAAAACAAACAAAAACCATTGACCTTAACGAAATAGTTCCTATCTTATCTGAATTGAATTTGAACGATACGATCCAATACATAAAGATCAAAACAGAAATTCCGATGTCCACTCTTGAATTAGAAATAATAAAATCCACCCGGATGCAACAAACATCCAAGACATCGGAAAATATTAAAGAGCTTTACCAAGCAAACGATATAGAAGAACTATTCTACATCATCATTATAAATATAATTCTAATTATAATCATTCTAATAATGGTTATTTTGAAATATCAGTCATACTCAAAAACGCTTAAATTATTATCTAAACAAAATGATAACTATTCAAATATAAAAATGAAAGTAGAGACCGAGGAAATGGAAACCCTAAACGAAACAGTAATTAACAATTCAAATACTAAAACATTAGTCTAAATATCCAGAACTACATTTTCCCAAGGAATTACCTGAAGTAAATGGTAAAATTCTAAAAATGAATAAATCAATAAAAATTAAAATAAATTTACAAAACTATCATCCTTTCTGATAATATGAACCCTAGAAACATTCAAGAAGTGATTAATCATAATTGTAGAAATAAAAAAAAAAGTGAAAAAAAATAGTTTCATTTAATGACTAAAAATATATACGTCTACGGATGACAGTTAAATTTCAAATAAAATAACCAAAATAATTTTTAAAAATAATTTTTCTCCCTGCTGATAATTCCTCTATTAAAAGTTTAAAAAATATATGTTTTTCCCCCTTGTAAATAATTAAATTACAACCCTTATAAGTGCAATTAAATCAAAAAGAAATTGTTATTTCAACCTTACTATAAATTTTATTACGAATTCTCTTTTAAGTTCTTAAATACAAATTTTAAATTATTCAAACTTCAGTAACTCAAATATTCTACAATAGCTTTTTATAAAAATATTAAATTGAAAATTCAACAATATTTAATTTTCTTCGAAATATTTAGGAAAATATTTAATGTCCAATTTTGCTTTTTAAAGTCCACATTTTGAAGTGGAATTTTTTTTAATGTCCACATTTTGAAGTCAAATTTTTTTGGTGTAAAGTCCACATATTGAAGACCAATTTCTAAAGAGGAAATTCCTGTAAATGAAAAATAAAGTAACATTAAACTTTTATCTAAAGCTCATTTTTGTTGACGTTCAAATTTAAAATAAAATATATGTACAATTTTTTTTCTTTCTGTTCTTTTCGTTCCCGAATTTAAAGATTCTTAAGTAAATAAATATCAAAAAGTGTGATACAAAAACATGACGAAAACCTCACATTAATTTCTGTTTAAAATTTGATTAATTTTTTCTACTTCAAATTGTTTCGACAATTTTTTAAGGGAAATGTCATAAATATTATTTATAATGATAAAATCAACTAATTAATTAATAAAAAAAACACAAAAACGATTTTAGTAATTAAAAAAAATAAAAGAAAAACATCTCTACGTTAATACCTTGAAATTAAAAAAGATAATTTTTTTCAGCAACTTATGCATTGAGAATAATATAAAATTTTTTAAATTAAGATCGAAAAGAAATCTATTTTATCATGAATAATTGTATGCAAAATAAGCATGACAAAGATTCACAATTAAAAGAACAGAAATCCAAACTATCTCACTTTTCGGCTCGTTAGAGACAAAAATAACCAAATGAAAAAAGAGGGAGAAAAAGAGAAAAAGTCAACCAAAAACCAACCTCTCACTTTTATTATATATATATATATATATATATAATCGTGAAAAAGACAAATTCTAACTACGCAGAACGTTTACTTAAAGCTGTACGTGAATATAGCAATAGGCACGTTTAATTATAATACAATTATTGTATAGCTATTATATTTTATTGTACATTGTATATTATACATTATGTATTCTACAATAACATTAAAATATTATGTACATTACACTCACTATAGTTTTTATAAGAAATTAATATTGAAACTTCAATATTATGTATACGAATTTTTTAATGAAATATTCATAAATATATTGATTTGAATTGTTTAAGAATCGTTTCTTTTGTATATTTATTGATCGAATGCTTGTTAGAAATTCTAATTTACATATAACTCCTTTATATAAACGTAATTATATACTCTTATTATCTTGAAAATAGTATTTTACTGCTTTTTAGTATTTCAAATAGGGTTTTACAGGCAAAAAAGATATGTTCAGGGAAATATTTTAATTTCATCAAAAATGGTTCCTCAGAAGCATTCAAAAAAATCTCCTATTCATAACTTTGGGATACCTGAAAATAGCATTTAACTTTTTTAAAGGCCACCGTGATATATATATATATATATATAAAGTTTCTACTAAGAAAAACGGCATTTTCAACAAATTAGTTCCCCGAAAGGGAAACGGCCTAATGGTATAATAATAATAAAAAGTTCAATTTTTAACTAAAAATAGAAAAGTTAAATTTCCAGGAGAAAACAGTTAATATATTTAATATATATATATATTCATTATATAATTATATATCTTAATTATATACATATATAAAATTTGGTTACTGAAGTAATCAATAAACAAATTTTGAATGTATTTATTTTACCTTTCCCGTCATAAATTGCATAAAATTACATTTTATGTCCTGCTAAATCCTCCCACGAACATAATCAGGAAAAAAGCCCAGACAATAATAAGGCCAATAAAAAGGAAAGTTGAAAAGCCAGGGAAATATCAACAAACCCTTGTTTTAATACCAGCACTAAATTTTAATAAAGCCCTAAATTCCGGTGCAATTCTTTTCAAGGGCCAAAGAATTGTATTTTAGCAGAAGGGTAAAAATAAAAAGTAAGCATCTGGTATTCTCGGTTGGTGATGCATTAGTGGGCGGGCGTCGACTTCGCGAAATTTGGGATTCCCCCGAAGACAAATGGCGTTATGAAAGTTGTACTGCTGGCGCGGGTCTCTGATCCCTTCAATCTGGATGTGATGCCGTGCCAGAGGGTGGACGAGGGGCTCCTTAAGACGTCGAGACCGCTTAATAAAGGGGACGATGAGGGTCCTCATTTTTCACAAGACACGCACACTATGTATCAAGATCCCGGTTCCTGAACCTGAACTAATCCCGAAATAGTCATTTCTCACGAACCATCTTGCACCCCCGACCCGGCGCCACCTTACGGAATGATCATTCCCCTCGATCATTCCTCAACATTAGGAGGTCGAATTTCAGCATTCTGCGTAGCTCAGAAGTTTATGCTTTTTTCGAAAAATAATATGAAATTTGGGCCCCTTGACTTAAAAAAAAACATTAATTTGGAATTTCAGACTAAAACAATAGTTACATGTTTTTAATAATGGTTTCCTAAGTGTGCAAAGGAGAAAAACTAAAACGTGTAGTTTGGACTTTTCAAAAGAAGACAAATACAGGGAGTTCAAAAAAATTGTTCAAAGAATATAAAAGGATTATATAGTTTTAAATTGGTGAAATTGATTGTTTTTTGTGAAGAAAATGGGCTTTATTGAAATAGACAGAAATTGGGGTAAAGGGATTGATGTGATGGGAGGACCTGTGAAAAATATCGAAGAATTTTACTTAATTAGTAAAAAATTAAGATCAACAATTTTACAACAAGATTTTCTGATCAAATGCAAAATTCATCAGAAATCGCAGGTAGACAAAATAATGACATTCCGATTTCTGATATTCCTAATTGAACTATATAATATATTCGCTGTACGAAAACACGATTGTATTATGCGTCGAGGGCCTACTGGACATTCCCTAATTTCTTCTCGGGTCATGTATGTACCCACGCCGCTTCCTATGTTTATCTTCACCCGGCGTCTTTCTTTACCGGTACTATATATTGAACTGAGAAAACCATCAGTCTCCAATATTGCGAAGACGTCACCATTAGATGTTGCTAATACAATTTGTTCTGGGGTTGGCATATTATTATAGACACCTCTCAATCGCCGTATAAGTCGTAAATGAGGATCAAAAGTGTATCTTCGAAATTCGAATCGTTTGTATGGATTAGTTGCGGGAACAAGCCGAATAAGTCCAAGTTGTCCAAGTCCATAGCCAAGTATCTGAGAAAGAGGAGGGCTCGCATGAGAAGTCCTGGCAGAGGGAGACCTGGATCTGACACGTAGAAAAGGCTCGGCGTGAGAAGGTGACCGAGGTATGGGACGAGAAGGAGACAGTCGCGAACGACCCGGGCGGGGAATATCAGGCCAATCGCTTCCGGACTGTGAACTTGTTTCTGCAAGAAGAAATAGAGGATTGATGTTTTTTATAGATTATAACCTTATGTTGGTATATCATGAATCCCTTTTATGGCATAGCTTTAAAAGAGTACTCTGAAATTTGTGTGTAATGTCGATTTTTAAACTCCCAGTGCTCTGCACAGATGGGGCTCAAAATAATACCAGTATGTTTTTCAGGCTTTCTGGGTGTGGTTGGGGCAGCAAAGTATGTTGTTGTTGGTGCTGGCATATTTATCTTATAAGTAATAATAATAATATTATGTAAAGATAAATATAATGTATTTCTAAATAATATATACATAAATTTAAGTATGCAAAACCATTTAAAAAAATTACTTGATAATGCAAATGAATAATTTATATTTAAAATATGGTTTTCTTTCAAAACTAAGTATGTTAAAGAAACATCTCAATTTATTCATGATAAACATTGAAAATGAAAATTGGACAAAACTAATGGTTTTTTGAATACCTTAGTGGGATATTCTTCACCAAGTTTCAGAATTAGGACTTTTCCAACAAGAGTATTTATATATGCGCATTAATTGTAATTAAACTTACTAGATTTGCATGTTTTGACAAAATTTTCTAATCAAAATTTAATTTTTTACACTCTGTGGTCTAAAAATACAGATTACGTTCGTTAGCAAGCCTTTCACCGATAATATTTATGGTTTTAGCCATCAATTATTGCTGATAAATATAATTTCAATAAGTAATAATATCATAAATAATATTGCAAATATTGATAGAGGAATACTGAACAATTCAAACTCTATTCTACAATGTCTGAATAAGTAGTCTTAGACATAGGTACAGAAAAATACTATATAGAGCATTTAATACATAAGAATTCAACAGAATGTATAATGTAAGTTGCGCTACCAAATGCGCAAACACAGCCAATCAGTAACCATTTTAGAACTTGTATTTTCTGAATCTTCTACCAAATTCAGTTGTCCTGCACTGGTGCACTCCAGCGAACTCCGACCTGCTCCGACGCCGTCGGATGTTAAAGAAGAAGTGAGAAGAAGTAAGAAGGAGCAGGTCGGAGTGCTATGGAGTGCACCAGTATAGGATAACCGAATTCGCTGTGAATGAAAATTCGATCTTATATTTTAATAGCAGAAGACTGTCTATTTGCTTGCTAATAAGTAGGCACTTACTTCATGATGAATTGTATATTTTGGGCTTCTTCAAATATTTACTTTTTCAAGGAATGATAATGATAAAAAAATAACGCAAGCGAAGAGTTTCGCAAAAATTTCCGTCCCACAGGTAAAATTTTTGTATGATTACTCCTTCACTGCACCAGTGCTTCTTCCACTTCTTCTACTCACTCCCCACTTTTCGCACGGTTATTACCATGACGTCACACTAGTACTTCCAGTACTCTCAGTGAATTCTAGAACACAGCCCGAAAAAAGCAGGACGGGAGGATGGAGCGAAACCAACACGGCGCACTAGTCCCGCGCATGACATGACGTCACTACCGGACGGCTATGTCTCACCGAAGAACTGGGGAGGTGCCACAACCAGCAGCCATTTTCCATCGTCGGCACCATGACATGGAGTCACTACCCGACGACCATGTTCCACCGGCTAAGTGGGGAAGTGCCACAACTAGCTGCCGTTTACCATCGCCGACACCATAACGCAACATCATTACGAGACGGTCATGTTTCACCAACGAAGTGGGAAGGTGCCACAATTAGCAACCATGTTTTCCCGTCGACATCATATCCCAGCGCCGCGACCCGTGGTGAGTAGCGGTACTAAATCTATCAAACAAGTCAGGACGAGCCAGCCCTGCAGCTACACACCATTAAGCTCCATTAGCAGTTTCGAAGGCAGTACGTAACAGAGTCAACCAGACCTGCACCACGGCATGGCTGGACGACCCCATGCTGCTAAGATTCAGTAAACGGACATGTTCGAGTCAGCGCGTGAGGACCAATCAGCAGCACGCAGCAGAAGTACGGAGGCACCCATTGGGCGAGATCGACAGGCCAGCCATCTTCACTCCAACTGACCAATCGACAGGCGCGACGCGAAGAGTCCAGAAGGAAGGAAGCCGAGAAGAACGCGGGACCGGTCACTAATGTTTCTTGACTTGGCGGCTGTGCACCCGGCGTAACCGGACCGGGGAGATAAAAGAACATAAAAGATGGAAATCGAATTGGAAAATCAAAAGCAAAATGGAGATTAATAAGGAGGAATACGCCAAGTGGTTAGAAGGTGAGTGGCCTCTCGATTAGTTCCTCAGTGTCTTCAGTTTTCGTTTCTCGGCCTCCACGCGGTGTGACTTGCGAGACCGCGTGTGCGTGAAAAGTAAAGTGTATTAGTGCCGACTGACACCCAGGAGTGGGGCATGCCCGAATCAAAGCCCGACTATAGTTAGTTGAGGCGGGCGTTCCTCAAGGAAACCGCGGTGTAGGCACGAGTTGTGCACGTCAGGAGACATGGTGCAAGCACTGGCTTTTTGGGCAACCATTTTGAAAGTAGCATGTTACTCTGGCGATCCGTCGACTATTTCTGGGATTCACGACTTTTGTCAAGTATTTCAGTGTTCATTTTCCTTTTCCTTCAATAAATGTTCTCCGTTTGTTTTTATGGGATCTTATAAACTGGAGTCGTAAATAATTTTTCAACGTCACTTTTTCGAATATTACTTTCTCTCACTCTACCGATTCCACCCCTCTTCTCGTGCACAGCAGAGAGCTAACGGATTAACCAAATAGTTGCACCGGGACCGACAGGGCTCGGTTAAAGTAAGCTATTTGGCGCCTGAAAAATAAATTCAACGAGTTGTTCGTGAGTCGAAAGAGTGCGACTCACGAAATCGGTGTAATCCGGTGATTGTGTCGCAGCTGTAGGCAAGTGGCAGCCCAATTTCACATAACTGAGTCTTTTTATCCTGGGCCATCCCCGGCCAGGACGTGGTTCGACCGCGGTGCACACGAGGTATTTGGAAAACTTGTTTATAATGTATAATTAAAATCTAAAGGCTAAAAACCACCGCAAAGTCCCACTGGGACCAGCTGACATCTACAAAATGACATCGACTCCCAGTAGGACAGCGGTAAATCTCCCTCATGGCCACGTCTCACAACCGTGAGATGCGTGGTCACAGGAAACGACGAAATCACAATGACAGGCCGGCGAAACCCTCGTGTGTTTTGAGGACACGAAGCGACCCAAGGATGACAGCTTTTATAAAGCCTTGTCAAGTCCGCTCAAATGGAAGAGTTCCTAAAGGAAATCTACAGATTAAAGTCGAAACTAGAGTTGAGTTCAAAAAGTCGTTTTTTATCATTGCATCCATTTCTCGACGAGAAAGGATTAGTTCAGATTGGCGGTCCTTTAAAAATGCACCTATCTATTATTCCTTCAAATTTCCTATTGTTTTTCCATCTAAACACAAACTCACGAAATTAATTATACGAGACGCTTATCACAGACAGTTACATGAAGGAGTTCAGACGCTTTCAGCTACTTTGGGAGAAACTTATTGGATATTGTCAGCAAAAAACGCGATTTGTCAGGTCCTTTATAAAAGTGTAACTTGCTTTCGTATAAGACTAAAAACTTCAACAAAATTAATGGGTAATCTGGCGTCGATAAGGGTGACTCCTAATCAAGCATTCAGCGTTACTGGAGTGGATTATGCAGGACCGTTTAGCATTAGAGTCTCGAGAAACAAATCTGCGAAGGCATACTTGTGTATATTTATTTGTATAGCGTTCAAGGTGGTTCATTTAAAAGTCTCATTTGACCTGACAACACATGCGTTTCTGCAATTATTCAAAAGATTTATCACTCGTCATAGAAAACCTACAAGGGTAATGTCAGATAACGGAACGAATTTTTTGGGTGCAAAAAATAAGCTACATGAGCCAAGGCCAAGCCAAAATGGCTTTTAACGTATTCTCACGAAAGCGATTCATGATATCTCAACATACGATAATGATATCCAAAAACAAAATTGATCCTATATTTCTTTTTGCAGCATCAAGTACATAATCAGACTGCGATTGGCCTGATGCTCCCCGCCCGAATCGTTTTCGACTTACTCCTCCTTCTCGTCGCATACCGCAGTAACCTGCCGAAGCAGAGCCTTGTCTACGTTCCAGGTCCTGGTCTCCTACTGCCAGGCCTGATCCTGTCAGGCCTGCATCTGCCATATCTGCTCGTACCATGTCTTCTCCTGCCTGGGCTCTTCTTGCTAGATGTAGTGATTATCGGATACTTGGATATGGACTTAGACAACTTGGACTTATTCGGCCCCTGTCACTTTACCAAACACCAAAAAATAGTCAGAAACACCTTCCTTGTAGTTTGTTCCATCTTGGAGAAACCAAATGAAAGGTTTATCGGATACCAAATAAAAGAATGCTACAGAGTTAAGGGTGCTGGTGTTCTGAATACAATTTATAGGGGATTTCGAAGCATCGAGAGTACAAAATTATGTTTAAAAAAAATGTATTCTTAACTTTACACGTATAAACTGTAGATTTCAGAAGACTTTGCACTGCATAAGTTGATCTCATCAGTCAATATTTACATATGTTTTATAAATAATATTCTATGGTTAGAAGTGATTATGAAGAAATTATAGGTAATAACCTCAGAATTTACATATATTTTTTTTATCAATAGTAATTTTTATTCAAATGAATTTAAGGAAAGAAAGAATTGAAAACTTATGAGTTGAAATAATTTTAATTTAAATATATATATTGTTTTTAATTAGTCAACATTATTAAGGATATTAAAGGTGTTTCAAATTCCTGATTAATATTAATCTACTGAAATTAATCAATTTAAAAATTTGTCAATCAGCTTATTCGGGAATGTGAAATTTCTGGAATAATAATTTTTGGTAGTTTTATTTTCTATGAATAATTTGCGTTTATAGGGAAATTCCTGTTTCCTTAATTAATTTTTCGGTATTTCGCTACATTCAGGATTTTGCATATTCCGCAAAAATTAGGGTAGATAAACAGGGGGAAAAATACGCTGAAAATGTGAATCTGGCCAAAAAATTTCGGGAATTCGCATTCTCCTTCTACCGGGTGTATGTCCTGTTAGGAAAAATATTCTTGCCGAAAAATAGCTGATTTTCTAAGACTTCAAGGAATTTCAGAAATGCAGAATATTCCAGGAATTCATGAGATTCAAAGACTTCAAGGAATTTCAGAAATACAGAATATTCCAGGAATTTATTATATTGTAAGACTTCAAGGAATTCAAGAAATACAGAATATTGCAGGAATTCATGGGATTTAAAGACCTCAAAGAATTTCAGAAATACAGAATATTCCAGGAATTCATGGGATTTAAGACTTCAAGGAATTTCAGAAATGCAGAATATTCCAGGAATTCATGAGATTCAAAGACTTCAAGGAATTTCAGAAGTACAGAATATTCCAGGAATTCATGAGATTCAAAGACTTCACGGAATTTCAGAAATACAAAATATTCCAGGAATTCATGGGATTTAGAGACCTCAAAGAATTTCAGAAATACAGAATATTCTAGGAATTCATGGGATTTAAAACTTCAAGGAATTGCAGAAATGCAGAATATTCCAGGAATTCATGGGATTCAAAGACTTCAAGGAATTTCAGAAGTACAGAATATTTCAGGAACTCATGGGATATAAAGACTTCAGGGAATTTCAGAAATACAGAATATTCCAGGAATTCAGAATTTTCAAGAAATTTCCGCAATATTGAATATTTAAGGAATTCAGAATATTCAAATAATTTAGGAAATTTAGAATACATATTTAAGGATTTCAAGGAATTTGGAGATTTCAAGGAATTTCAAGAATTTAGAATATTCAAGGAATTCAGAAAATTCATGGAATTCGGAAAACCCAAAATATTCAAGGAATTGAGAGAAATGAAAGATTTAAGAGTAATCGAGGATATTAGAGAAATCAAGGACTTCAGAGAAATCAGGGATTTCAGGGATTTCAGCGAATTTAACAAACTTCAGAGCATTTCTTATGAAATGCTCTGAAGTTTTATGAATTCGCTAAATTCCTGAAATTCCTTGAATTTCTATTCAAGGAATTTCAGCAATTTACAACATTTAGAATCATATTTGAGGATTTCAGGGAATTCAGAGATTTCAAGGAATTTCCGGAATTGAGAATATTTAAGGAATTCAAAGAATTCAAGGAATTTTAGGAATACAGAATATTCAAGGAATTCAGAATAATCAAAGTATCAGAGAATGCAGAGAATTAATGGGGATCAGAAAATTTATGGAAATCAGAAAATCCATTATATTCAAGGATTTCAGGCAATTTAGAGACTTCAAGAAATTTCAGAAATACAGAATATTCCAGGAATTCATGGGATTTAAAGACTTCAGTGAGTTCTACGAATTTAGAATATTCAAGGAATTCAGGGGATTCAGGGAATTCAAGGAATTTCAGAAATATATATCAAATACATATTTAAGGATTTCAAGGAATGCAGAGATTTCAGGAATTTAGAATATTCAAGGAATTCAGAAAATTCATGGAATTCAGAAAATTCAAAATATTAAAGGATTTCAGGGAATTTAGAGAAATCAAAGACTTAAGAGAAATAAAGGATATTAAAGAAATCAAGGATTTCAAAAAAATGAGTGATTTCGGGGATTCCAGCGAATTTAAAAAACTTCAGAGCATTTCTGGAATTCAAGGAATTTGAGGAATTCACAATATTCAAGAAATTCAGAATATTCAAAGAATTTAAAAAATTCAGAGTATTTAAGGGTTCCAGTGAATTCATAAAATTCAATAAGGAATTGAGAGATTTTCATAAATTCAGAATATTCAAGTAATTTCAGGAATTCAGAATACTCAAATATTTCAGAGAATTTAAGGAATCTGAGATTTCCAGAAATTCAGGGAATTAAGAATATTTGCGGAATTCAAGGATGCCAGGGAAATCAGAAAATATAAAAGATTTCAGAGCAAAGAATTTTAGGAATTCAAAATATTCAAGGAATTTCAGGATGTCAGAATATTTAAGGATTTGGTACAAATTTTCAACGAAGATTAGTTTTGTACCAAAAAAGACGAATTTTCAACTAAAAAAATAAATTTTCAACGAAAAATGTAACGGTTCAAAAAATTAATGTTGAAAAAAAAAACGAATGTTCACAAAAATAGATGAATTCCCAACGAGAAATGTAATGGGCAGTTGAAATTTTAACTAAGAAAAAACGAATTTTTAACAAAAAATGGAAATACAACATTTTCGGTTGGAAAAATTCCAAAAAATACTAATTTTTAACTGAATAGTTGACTTTTGAAACAAAAAAAAAAATCAATTTTCAATGAAAAATGGAACAGTTACTTTTGCCGTGAAAAAAAAATTCATTTTAAACCAAAACAGACGAATTTTCAACTAAAAATGACGAATTTTCAAAGATGAAGATTAATTTTGTATCAAAAAGACAAATTTTCAACTAAAAAGATAAGTTTTTAACCAAAAATGGAAGTTAAATTTGCAGTTTAAAAAATTAATTTTCAACCAAAAACGACGAATTTTCAACAAAGAAGAACAAATTTTCTACCAAAAAAGACGAATTTTCAACGAAATAATTAAACTTTAAACTAAAAAGGATAAATTTCAACGACAAATGTAATAGCTACAATTTCGGTTAAAAAAATTAATTTTTAAAACAAAAAACAACACGAATTTTCACAAAAATAGATGAATTTTCAACGAAAAATATAATAGCTTGTTAAATTTTCAACTAAAAAACACGAATTTTTAACAAAACAGACAAATTTTCAACAAAGAAGATCACTTTTTTTTACCAAAAAAGACGAATTTTCAACGAAATAATTGAATTTTAAACTAAAAAGGATAAATTTCATGTTCGGTTAAAAACATTTAAAAAAATACAAATTTCGAACAAAATAATTGAATTTTCATCTAAAATAATATATTTTCAACCAATAACTTAATTTTTAACCGAATAGTTGAATTTTGAACGAAAAAATACATTTTTAACAAAAATTGAATAGTTACACTTGCTATTGAACAAAAATTAATTTTCAACAAAGAAAAAAAAATTAATTTTCACAAAAATAGCTTGATTCTCAAAAAAAAAATGGTATACTTGAAATTTCTACTGAAAAGACAAAATTGCAACAAAATAGTTTAATTTACAACCAAAGAGATGAATTTTCAACTAAATTTATTAATCTTCATCAAAAAAATTAATTTTGAACGAAGTAGTTCAACTTTCAACCCAGTAATGATTTTTTAAAATAAAAGATAAATTTTTGACGGAAAATGTAAAGGTTGATATTTTAACGAAAAGAGATATCAGTTTAATTCGTCTCAAAAAGACAAATTTTCAAAAAGAAAGTTAAATCCTTAAACAAAAAAGAACAATTTTCAACAAATATAATTTATTTTGTATTATTTGTTATTTTTTATTATTTTTAACGAGAAAAACGAATCCTTAACGAAAAATGTAATAGGTTGATATTTTAGCAAACGAATATTTTAATTTTAAATAAAGAAACAATTGAATTCGTCGAAAAATACGAATTTTCAAGAAAGCAGTTCAATCCTCAAACAAAAAAGATTAATTTTCTATATTTAAATTTTAAGTTAAAAAAATTATTTTCGACGAAAAAAAATGATTTCTCCACGAAAAATGTAACAGCTGATATTTCAATCAAACAGATTTTAATTTTAAATCAAAAAGAGACTTAATTTCAAATCAAAGAAATATGAATTTTTAACCAAAATGTTCAATTTTCAACCCGAAAATATTATTTTTTAATAAGAAAGTTAATTTTCAACTAAACAGTTTAATTTTTTACCAAAATAGTTGATATTTCAACCAAGAAATATGTTAATTTAAATAAAAAACAGTTGAATTAATAAGAAAGACGAATTTTCAATCCAACATTGAATAGTTAAATTTCTTGCCATTTGCGTGCGATATGGGTCGCATCGTGCGACTCGCACGCGTGCTTGAAGCGAGCGTCGCACGATTGTTATTTGGGTTGTTCCGCACAGAACACCGCGAGGACGCGAAGAAAAATGTGTCCCCTTGTAGGTTATTTTTCGTCAGAGAACAAATGCCGGTCGCCAACAGAATTGCCGTCCCGATTGAAAACTATTAGGAACATCAAGAATTGAAAACAAATCTCTATACACAATAGAAAATAATTGAAATCGATTAAGAAATGGTACACAAATTAGGAACGATTGGAAACGATTGAAATTTTGACAACTGTGAATCGTTCTGAATCGTGTTCAATTGATTATTTCTAGAAGGAAGGTCTGACTAGTAATATTTCTCAAGTGTAACATCTATTTTCTCAGTCATGCCGCATTCTTTTGTTGATTTCTGGCCTTTTAGTGTCACAAATTACAATCAACTGTCGGAAATTTGTGATTAGTGGCACTCTAACCTCAACTTTCGGAAAGTTGCATGTATTTCGTGACACTGAAGGGTCGTGAATCGACAAAAGAATGGAATGTGGCTGAGAAAATCCATTCTACACTCAAAAAATATTACTGTTTGTACATTTATGACTTTTTCGTTTCGAATATTTTCTCGAAAAAATTGTCTACATACCCATGACGGCGTGTCAAAATACTCAATTCAAGGCTTCCCGCTCTTCGGGCCTCTTTTTTTAATGGGTCACCACTGATGCGGGCGTGGCCGTAAAGCCCATACAGGGACCTTGGTGAGAGATGATGAAACTGCGCGAATTAGAATAAGCGTGTACACCCTGCTTAAAATGAACGATAGGATCCGATAGAGACGGATAGGATTCGGAATTTTTTCGCATCTATCTGGATTTTTATACGGTATTTGTGTCTGGTTTTAAATCTGGTTCTATGCGGAACTTGGTCGGTGTATACAACATTTTCTATCTGGTTTTTTATCCGGTTGTATACGAAATATTTTCGGTGTCCAGCCCTATTTTATTTGGCCTATCTGGTTCTTTATCCAGCTCTATGCGGAATATTTCCGCTGTACATATTGCCCTATGCGGTATTTTGTCGGGGTCTATACGGATTCTTATACGGTGTAATAAATTTGGATTATCTGGTTTTTTATCTGACTCTATGCGGAATACTTCCGCGTCCCATATTGTCCTATCCATTACAGCAACTTGAAACAGATAAGATTTATTTTTGAAATTACGCAATTGAACACACGGTCACTTACAAGTATAATCGCACGCACAACGCTATGAAAAATCGCCCCCGCTGGGGATTCATACCCTACCTAAACAACCTAAATCTAAACCGCACGCTCTATCTAATTACGCTAATGTACCGCTTCGATTTTATCGACGAAATCTCAGCCAAGCTTTTTCGCTGAAAAGCCAGGGCTAGCGGAAGAATATTTTTTCGTTTTACACAATTTATATGAATAGGTGGTTTTAAATGTGTGCAAAAAAAATTATTTAAATTTAATTAATTTAAATTTTAATAGTTAAATGTTTAATTTGAATATTCATTCGATTTGTGATTTCCAAATTGTAAAGCTCCAAAATTTAAAGGATTTATTACTTTGGATGTATTATAAGTAAAAAATATTTAAATTTTAGTACAATTTTCCAACATAAAATAATAATGTAAGGATTATAGTTATACTAATCTTATTTAGTAAAAATTTGGAACCTGAAATTAATATTCAAACTTTAAACTTGAACTTGAACTTCAAATCGAAGGGTCATTGAAATTAGAAGTCTCAAAAATGAAAAATTTGAAATAATAAAGCTTTTATAAAATTTGGCTAAAAGCTAGTAACTAATTATATATTTTTATCAAATATAAGAATGCACATTATATAATATAATGAATAGTATAATAGGCGATGGATTTAAATTTATAAACATCTCATATGGGTATCAACTTGAACTGACCTGTGAGTTGAATTTTACCCTGTCACAATGTATTTAAACTGACAATGATTGAATATCACATCAAACCCATTTCGATTTCGACCAAGAACCCAGCAAAAAAAAGAATTGATACGGATTGGGGCGAATTAACATTTTTGTAATGCGCGTGAATCCTGTTTTCTGATTAATTCAAACGCATTGAGACGTATTTAGATGAACTGAGACAGCGATCCCTCGTGTATCAGTCCTGAGTACCCGCAACTGAGCTACGAGACAAGTTACTAAACATTTACAATAAATTCTACATGCCCCGCACATTGGTTTTTCTGTCACGGATTAAATTGTATGACTTAACACTTGCTGAAATTCGGCGTGGCGCATTGGGGCGAATTCAAGTGTGTATTTTACTCTCACGAATTCAGACGCATTGACAAAAGTTGAAGCGTTTGCGTGCTGACGCATTGAAGTGTATTCGCTGACTTTAGACTTCTGCACCGTATTTGTACATATAGAAAGATTCAGAATTGAAATACCATCTTCACGAATTTACACGCATTGACACATAGGTCCAATGCGTGATTGTCGCAAAGCGTGATTTGCAGGGTGTCTTAGTCTTTTCAATCCAATTCGTATCAATACATTCTTTTTTGCTGGGAAATACAAATTTCTAACAATATACACGAATTTCATATTCTCAATGTCTATGCCCATTTTTTCAGCGAGGAGCTTGTGAGGAGCTGAAAAAGCTGTATATTCACGGCGAAGATTCGAATAGCGTCCAGTTTTGCTGGAGTTCTCTCGGCATCCCGTGAGAACGCCTTTCCTTCAATATCAGACATCGTTCATTGCGGCGTTTAGACTTGAGAGTGTTGGGCGTAACGCACTGCAAAGCGTGAACGTTCAATATATGCCAATGTTATTGCTGAAGAAGATACGAACACCACAGCAGGCCACAGACCCCGTAATCATTCTTAACTTGGACCCAGGAATAATATGCCTCCAGTCCCCTGAACGAGATTTATGGCATCACGTACACTCATTCAACTCTTAGGCTGCGGAGAGAACATACTGACCTGCTGTATCCTCCCCTTTGCCTAGAGAAGAGAAAAGTAACGAGCGGCATTTCGCTCCTAATCCCTGCTATAAAAAAGCGAAAACCCCTTGTGACCATCTTGCCGTAGCGAAGGTAAGATAACAACTAATGCATCCTTTGGGACTGTAGGGTAGGTCCCATTCCGACACGACTATAAGTTGACGGGATCGAAGGGACACTTCCTTTTATAACATGTAAAAGTGTCTATTTTAGGAAACCTACAAAAAATCACATTCCTTCTACGGGACCTGTTACACCGACTCAAAATCCAGTTTTTTAGAAGGTTTGACCTTGAAAATTATATATCTGAGTATTTTCAATATCATATTCGTAATCAGCGTGCCAACATACATCGGCTTCAAAACCATCTTATCATATTTTAAAATAAATACTGATTTTTCTGTTGTGTAATATCTTATTTCAGTCCCTCTATATTACACATAAAAAGTTCGTAGATCTGAGGTTTGTTTGCCACACGCGAGAAACAGATTATTTGAATAAAGATCATTTGGACGGACCAATGAGATTACGAATAGTGTCTTCTATATTGAAACATATTGAAAAACGTGTATTAGTTAGACTCTAATCAGAATTCTTTAAAAGTTTGTTTCCTCTATTTAAAAAAATGAGAAGGGTATTTAGTATTCTGTCCTTGATCTTTCTAATTTTTCCTAATCCTATAGGTAAATTTGGAGTGCATTATTCAATAGCAGTATATTTATTTCCTATTCGAAATCATTCAGATTGAAATAACACTTCTTCTCCCGAAGAACAGTGTTGGCTTAATTGTGCCTTTGGATGTAGGTCGTTCCCGCATGAGTTGGACAACTAGATAGTATGTGTCCTAGATGCTCGGGGTGTGCAGGACACGCTCTGCAGCTATCACCGGGAATGTCTTGGCTCAGAATGTGGCGACGGTCCTAATAGCACGTAACGTTCCAGGAACGTGTACGATGTCCACCGCTTAGGAACGTTCCACTGGAACGTTCCAAGCCGAAATTACCGTTATTGTTGTTATTATCAATAAATATCACGAAAACCGTAAGTGATAGGTGAAAATTGATGCCAGCTTATGATATGGATATCATATTATGAATAGTGCATGCGGTCCTCCAAACTCAAGAATGACATCCGTTTTCACCTATCTCTCACGGTTGATGAGATAATTATTGTTGAAAATAACAATAATGGAAGGTTCTCCTCAGGTCCCAATGGAACGTTCCTGAAACGTTCCCAAGCAGCGGACATTTTACACATTCCGGGAACGTTCCGAAGATGCCCGCGGAACGTTCCGTGCTATCAGGGGGTATGCTAGGGTGGAAATGACACCGTCTTGACATGCCAAAATGAAACCCTTTGTGCCCGACTTCAATCCGGGTGATTTAAGGAAGGCAAACGTTAGCTCAGACGACATCGACAAATCCTCCAGATTTCTGTGGTAGATGCCGTGCATCTTCTTGTCGAGGAGATGTTCGCGGAAGTTTTTCTCCTGTATTTTCTTAATCCGGGCCTTCAGGAGTAAGTACTCAAGATGGATAAGATTTGATACATTTTGCTCAGCCCTGATATTGAAGTCAAGGCCGAGTATTCCAGCAGCTCTCTCCGCTGCTTTGTACAGAAACGTCCCTTTGCCAACTTGTTCGTCTTTCCTGACCATTTTAAGAAGAGGGTCTTGTCCATTTGCGACTATATGTGCTGTACCCAAAATAATCCTGTTGTGAAGACATTCCAGATTTAGTATTCCGCGACAATCTTGACGGCGTGAGATGTAAAGTCGCGAAACAGAAGATTTGAAGTGCATGCTTTTGTTCATGTGCATAACCTTTCGGGACCCGATATTGAGGGATATGAGCTCGTCCTTCGTCCATGGAACCACTTCAAATGAATGGAGTACTACCGGGACGGCAAGTATGTTCATCGCAGATACTTTGTTCCTCTCCGACAGTTCGAAAGACCAAATCCGTCGGATCAGACGTTTGTATCTGCATCGGAGAGTATCCATAATAGATGTCACCTCCTGAATTTGGCTCTGTGGCAGGCCCAGGTATGTATAGGTCTCTCTAGCGCCAAGGTGTTGTGTAGCGCTTCTGTCGACGAGCTCAGGGTCTTCCGGATTGCCATTAAGTTTTCCTTTCTTCAAATAAATATTGGCGCATTTTTCTAATCCGAATTCCATTCCAATCTCTTGAGTGTACTCTTTGACAATGTCTAGAACTAGATGTATTTTCTCTTGATTTTTAGCATAGATCTTAAGATCATCCATGTAAAATACATGAGTGACCTAATGCTTTTGATTTTCAGGTTTGCTGATAGAATGCTGCGTCTTTACAGACACATCTATCGAGAAGTAGGTTCTCCTGACATCCTGCTACGCCTTTCTATGAGCCGCGTTGTTCGTATTTCTCTCGCCACACATGTCCAATAGTCCGTACAATCCTCCTCAGGTGTTATGAGGGTACTGCACAGCTCCTTGAATCTATTCATATTCTTTGAGTTTTCTTTCAGTGCATGCTGGACTTCGTAGACTTTTCTCCAAAAAGCCTCGACCTCCTCTGGTTTGGGCGGGTGGACGACTGTAACTCGAGGGTCCTGGAAGAGTCGAGATGGGTCAGACAAAAACGGTTGATTTTCTCTGACCCACCTCTCTCTCCGCTCTAGACTTCTCCTAGCGTTAGATAGTACTCGTATTCTGTCAACACTCCACTATATTAATATTCTACTGATTATTTGTTTTGATCGTTAATTTTGTTTTAGCTGTTTTAACCGAATTTATTTGGTTAACCATTGGCTGCTTCACCGTTTTTGTCCGAATGGTATTGGTTAAACGATTAATTGTTTTATTGCCTCACTGTCTTATTGTCTCATTGTATCACCATCTGATGGTCTCACACTGTCTTACCGTCACCTTCATCATCTCATCATGAAGTTTATAACAAAGCTGCAAAACTGATTATTTGTGTTTTATTTTTTTCCCGGTATCTTAGAATATTAATGTAGTGAAGGCCTCTTAAAATTTTATGGAAAAGGCCTCCACTATATTAATATTCTACTGATTATTTGTTTTGATCGTTAATTTTGTTTTAGCTGTTTTAACCGAATTTATTTTGTTAACCTTTAGCTGCTTTACCGTTTATGTCCGATTGGTATTGGCTAAACGATTAATTGGTTGAACTGTTCTGCTGTTTCACAAAAACGAATACATATAGAGAATTTGATCAGCACTTTTGTTATGAGAATCATATGATATTCCAGTCAGATTCGTGGGTGAACAACGGGCATTGTCCTGCACGAGTTGAATGACAATTCAAAGATTCGAGCGCTGGGTAATTGCCAATTGCCAACTTAGCGATCATTATAACGCGACGACGTTATGCTCGAACCTGAGAAACTTTGAGACCAACTCCTTCGACCTGGAGGTTACTGGAATTCTGAAATTGCAACGTTCGGAAACGTTTTCGGAAACTACATTATTCAGATGTGCATGATTGGAATTCAAGTTTGACAGCCTTCCATTATTTCCCTAAATCTAGACCAATTTCAAGATTTTTAATCAAGTTTTATTCAATCTTATCATTTTTTGCTGGGAATGCATCTTTTATGGTTGAAAATTGAACTACTTATTCAAAATTAGAAATACTATTTCAACAATTCATATTTTTGGCTGATGATTCATCATTTTAGTTGAACATCCGTTTTTTGTGCAAAATTTAACCATTTTTTGTCTTAATCATATTGTTCTACTGTAAAGTATATATTTTCGTAACTGAAAATTCAACCATATCGTATGTATTTGAAAATTTATCTACTTTATTTGACAATTCAACTATTTGGGTGAAAATTCGTCTTTTTTTGTGGAATAGTTATCTACTTTGTAACTAATTCTTCTTTTTGGTTCAAAATTAATTTCTTTGGTTCAAAATTTCTCTCTCAGGTTGAAAACTCCTTTGAAATTTGAATATTTGGTTGAAAATTCAGCTACTTAGTTAAAAGTAGAATTACTATTTTAACAATTCATATTTTTGGTTGTTGATTCATAATTTTAGTTGGACATCTGTTTTCTTGTTTAAATTTAACCTTTTTTTAAAAATTATTTTGTTTTGCTGTAAAACAATTTTTTTAAATGAGAATTTAACTATTCCATATTTAGTTGAAAACTTATCTTCTTCAGTTGATAATTCAACTATTTGGGTGAAAATTCGTCTTTCGTTCAAAATTAATTTCTTTGGTTGAAAATCCACGTATTTCGTTGAAAATGAATCCTTTTTGGTTGAAAATTAATGTTTTTGGTATAAAAGTGGTTATTTTAGATAAATAATCATTTGCTCGCTTGAAAATCAGTTTTTGATTGAAAACTAATCTTTTCAACTGAAAAATTATTGGTTTTATTTTTGGTGGAAATTGCTGATGTAAATCGATTATTATGAAATATTCATGTTTTTGGTGAAAAATTAATTTTGTTGGTTCAAGATTCGTCACTTTAGTTAAAAATTCATTTCTTTAGCTGAAAATGTAACTTTCATTCTTTAAGGAAAATTTATCATATTTGATAGAAATTTAGTATATATTATTTACTTATAAAATAATTGTTTACTTTTTCAATTTTTTACTTGTATTTAGTAGAAAGTTAATTTACTTTATTAAAAATTCATCTTTTTGAATTTGTTACACTAAAAATTTGACAATTAAATTTTTGGTTCAAAATATATTTTTTTAAATTGAAAATTCAACTATTCAAATGAAAGTTCACCTTTCTTGATTGATTTATCTATTTTGTTGAGAATTCAGCTATGTTGTTCATAATTCTTTTTTCAGTTAATTAAACTTGTTGAAAATTCATATCATATATATTATTGAAAATTTATTTTTTTCTGAAATTCCAACTATTCCAATTTTAAATAAACAATGAAATATTTAGTTTAAAATTTAATTAACTTCTTGAAAATTCAACTGTTTTATTTAAAATTCATCCTTTGCAATTAATATTCATATTTTGTGGTAGAAAAGTAATTTTTCTTGTTGAAAATTAGTTTTTTTTTGTGTTTGTTCATGATTTATTTTTTTTTATCTTAAAAAATTTAACTTTTCCATTTTTTGATGTTAAACTGAAATTTTGACAATTCTATTTTTGGTTAAAAATATATGTTTTAGTTGAAAATTCAACTATTTGGTTGAAAATGCATCTTTCTTGATTGAAAATTTGTCTATTTTCTCGCAAATTCAACTATTTTCTTGATCATTCTTTTTTCATTTATTTCAACTTGTTGAAAATTCATATTTTTTGTTGAAAATTTATATTTTTTGTTGAAAATTCATATTTCTGTATTTTAACCTATTCCTTTTACAAATAAACCATAAACTGATTTGTTGAAAATTTAATTAATTTCTTGAAAATTCAACTATTTTATTTAAAATTTATCCTTTTGAATTGAAAATTCATATTTAATGGTAGAAAAGTAAATTTTCATGCTGAAAATTAGTTTTGTTATTGTTCTTCCAAATTCATTATTTTTTTTATCTGAAAATTTAACTTTTCCATTTTTAAATGTTAAACTAAAATTTATCCTTTTGAATTGAAAATTCATATTTTGTGATAGAAAAATCAATTTTCATGTTCAAAATTAGTTTTGTTATTGTTGTTCAAAATTCATTTTTTTTATCTCAAAATATAACTTTTACATTTTTTAATGTTAAACTGAAATTTCGACAATTCCATTTTTGGTTTAAAAATATCTGTTTTAGTTGAAAATTTAACTATTTGGTTGAAAATGCGCCTTTTTTTATTGAAAATTTTTCTATTTTGTTGAGGATTCAACTATTTTGTTAATAATTCTTTTTTCATTTAATGTAACTTGTTGAAAATTCATTTCTTCTGAAATTTAAACTATTCAATTTTTAAACAAACAATTAACTGTTTTGTTTAAAATTTAATTAATTTCTTAAAAATCCAACTGCTTTCTTTAAAATTCGTCCTTTTGAATAGAAAATTCATATTTTGTGGTAGAAAAGTC
Organism: Andricus grossulariae; assembly: GCA_011634705.1. Classification (NCBI taxonomy): domain Eukaryota; kingdom Metazoa; phylum Arthropoda; class Insecta; order Hymenoptera; family Cynipidae; genus Andricus; species Andricus grossulariae. The sequence goes on from JAABKJ010075445.1 coordinate 139,259,586, forward strand.
AATTTTCTTGTTGAAAATTAATTTTTTTGTTATTGTTCATGATTTATTATTTTTATCTTAAAATTTCCATTTTTGAATGTTAAACTGAAATTTTGACAATTCCATTTTTGGTTGAAAATGCATCTTTCTTGATTCAAATATTTTGTTGCTAATTCTTTTTCCATTCAATTCAACTTGTTGAAAATTCATATTTTTGTTGAAAATTAATTTTTTCTAAATTTTAACCTATTCCATTTCCAAATAAACCATAAACTGTTTTGTTTAAAATTTAATTCATTTCTTGAAAATTCAACTGTTTTGTTTAAAAGTTATCCTTTTGAATTGAAAATTCATATTTTGTGATAGAAAAGTCAATTTTCTTGTTGAAAATTAGTTTTTTTATTGTTGTTCAAAATTCATTTTTTTTTATCTTAAAATTCAAATTTTACATTTTTTAATGTTAAACTGAAATTTTGACAATTCCATTTTTGGTTGAAAATGCATCTTTCTTGATTCAAATATTTTGTTGCTAAATGCTGAAGACCCATTACAGAAATAGTATATTATATATGGGCGATTTGCAAATAGATTTCAATTTTGGTTTACGAGATGCGAGTAAATTGAAGTTCTAAATTATGCAATGATTGTTATCAGTTTTTTTAAACATATGTACCAGGATGTAGTTTATAACGTGGGAAAGCTGTTTGATCTAGACTATTGATTTTTTCCACTAATTTGTGTCTAAATTATTCGTTTACCTAAAGTACATTATTATAAAGGTTTAAAACTGAGTTTGGCAGGCTTAGCGGGTCAAAATAATTTCAAACTTTTTTTCAATGTTCAAAAGTTGTCTGCACATTCTAAAAAATTTTCGAAATTATTTCAAATTTATTTTAAAATTTTTTTGAAATTTTTTCTCAACAATTTTTTTGAAACTTTTTCTGAAAATTTTGTTCGAAAATTTGTTTGAATTCTTCAAAAAAATTTTTTGGATTTTTTTTTCATTGCAAATTTGTTTAAATAATTATTTACAAGTTTGATTTTTACAATTTCAACTTATCTCCTTGACGTTAATTTGTATAAGAAGAGTTCTTCGAAAAAAAAATATCTATGAACAATATTTTATGAAGAAGTTTAATAAGAAATTTAAAAAAAAAAGTACTTTTAAACCATTTTTTTCTTTCTCTTCAATGCCACTTTGAACCTTTTACAAGCGAGTGCAAAAAAGGCTTCGGAGTGGTCAAAAGGCTTCAGTCGTTAGCTTCGGAGTTGTTATTTGCAATTTTCAAGTCATATAAAACACACCATTTTTATAAAAAATAATTCCAACTTTGGGTAAGTGTTTTGCTCCATCAGCCCTTCGAATTTTTTTGAAAAAAAAATTATTTTGCGTTCGTACCTCTTTTTTTTGGGAGGCTTCGGAGTTGTTATTCAGGTTAACCGATAGTTTTTCCTGTGTTCTCAGACGACTTACGAGGATTTAACCGATTGTAAGACTCTGGAAACGTCATGTCTTTTTAAAATTTGATAAAAAATACTTAGTTTTCATAATTATAACCGATTATAATACGAATTATCACCTCAAATTCGTTAAAATTATAGAGGCTTTGGAGTTGTCAACAGACCGAGGGACAGGCATATAAATATGATTCTTTCAGTCAGTATTTATGATCTCTAGCATGTTAGAATTGCAATTTGAACTGCATCATATATTTTAAAAAAAGTGCCCGAGGCCAATATTATAAACAAAATTTTTACCAGTCCAGTCACATTTCAAGTATGTGAATCTATAGGGAGGGACACTGTAAGGAGGGTAAAAACTGACTACAGTAAACTTCTAATTATTTTAAGGTCCTTGAAACGTACCCGACCAATTATTTTAAAGCTGGAGCGGGCGCCACCCTTAACGCGAGTGGACAATTTATTTTTATCGACGACGCTCACTGGCTGCCCCGTTCTTGTATCGATGCTCCGCCAGCCGTTACTTTTTCAGACGAAAAGCGCGGGTGATTTGAAATCAATAATAAATACTGTCAATAATAACACGAATAAATACACCCGACATTCCTTGATATACTGGCCCACGCAGTTTATAAGCGCGTAGGGTGAGAGACGGTTGCGACTCTCGCCTCGGAAGGGCTGAGAACACCAGTACTCTATCCAGTACATATATTGCGCAATATTATGGAAACGGTTCAGGCGAGTGAAAAAAGTCGCGGTCCGTTAGTCTTTGTTGGCGTTAGTGCTTTTGTTGGCATACGACCATTTGCCAATTAAAAATCAATATTATAGAATAAAAAAACGACGAAAATATTTCGCGGAGTAGTGAGTTTTGTCGCATGACTTCGATAGGTGGAAATATCAGCCGCCAGGGAGGTTAGTACATGGTACTGCAACTGCATACGACTTTTTGGAGAAAATCTCCGAAACGTAAAGGTACGTTATTAGAAACCAATAGCTAATACGGTACGAGTGCCGAATACGGACACATTAGATCCTAATAAGATCCAATTAGAAAGTTTACAATTACCTAATAGAACACCATATAGAACCAGGAACAAAACCCACTTTCGAAAGTAATAGGACCTCACAGAAGCCACATCCTATTAGGTTTCTATTTGGTTTCTAATAGGCATTTTTACTAGGGCTACCATACGGGCACTTGAAGACATGAGTATAGACATTTGAGCACCCGCTAGAATCATTTCTGACAGAGGTACATGCTTCACTTCTCAAGAATTCTACAAATTCTGCCAGAACACGAAATCAAACACCTTAAACTCAATTCGTCAACCTCAAGCTAATGGATTGGTAGAAAGGAATAACGCTACGCTGATGCCAACAATTCTGGCTAGCATCCTCCATGCCAATGGTCGTGATTGGGACTTAATAAAACAACGGGAAGAAGTCCATTTGAAGCTCTTTGCGGCTTTATAAACCGTCATGATGAGGGCGAACTTCAAGAACTAACCATCGATAATGAGGAACAATATATACCCCCGGAAATTATTCAGAAAGAAATTAAATCAAAAATCAAAGAAGGAAAAATGAAATACAAGGCTTCGTATGACAAAAATCGTCTCCAGAGCGTCCAATTTTATGTTGGACACATCGTTTTGATGAGTACTTCAAAGTCTGTACCAGGGGAGTCTTCAAAGTTTCGAATTGTTCTCTCTTGTTATTACAAGAATATTAGCAGGAGACACATATGGTGTAGCTACACTCTATAAGGATGGCCGAAGCAGACGGTACGCTTCAACCGCAAATGACAGTCAATTAAAAATCTGGAAGCCAAGCATGTTCAAAAAGGATGCATTCGGCGTATAAACATTAGACACGGAGTCAGATGTGAAGGGGAGCGATTCAGAAGAGGAGGTGGAACAAAATTTAATTGATCTAAACTCTGAAACCGAGTCAGCCACGAAGAAAAACAAAACAAGGGAAGATCAAGAAAATCTTTACAAGATCCAACTGCGGCCGAAAAGAACTATTAAACCTCCAAAACGTTTCGGGTTCGATTATTAGTTTTTAAGTTATCAATGGTTTTATTTGAAGTTTAATAAATAGATTTAGGTTTTCAATTATTAGATTCACGCTTCAGATGTTAAGACCTCGAGCTGACAACAAAAGTAAATTCCGAAATTTCATATGTAAAGGCGCTTATGAAGTAAATCTATTCTTCGTAAAACAATAAATACTTGAGGACGAGTAAAAAATTGTAGGATGGCCGAGTGTTAGGGACAATTCCGCTAAATCAGAATGTTACTAGCTAGGAACTTAGATAGGGACTGACGGCCGAAAAATTTCCTAGGGGGTAGTTCTTGCTGACGATCGATAAGAGCGAGTCTCTTACGTGTACGCGACGTTTATCTATTGAAAAAAACATCTTAAATATTGCTTTATATCCGTGCGTATTCAATTTAATCGACCTGACGTAAATGCCCTTTATCATCATGATAAATTACACTTATGTTCTCTGTGTCTGTTCGTAAGTTTACCGAGTTCATATTTTTAAGAATGCAAAACATTTCCATAATATTTCTACTGTGATAATTATTTTCTATTCCTGAAATTTTAACTTTTTTCTCATTAAAATTGAATTGATGTGCATATTTGGTGGTGTGTTTACATAGTGCTGTCTTTTTCGGTGATCATCGACGTATCGATAATAGAAAAGAAGCTTTAAATTTTTTTTCTTCAGGATTTTTTTTTCTATATTTTGCATGACTAATTCTGCTGCCACTGACGATATGGTTGAACCCATCGGGGTTCCGTTTTTACATTCTCATCTCAATGAGAAGGTATTGGTTTTATGTGAAAAATGACTTTCGCGGATTCAATGAAATGTCGACGTTCTGCCAGCGAATCTTCCATTCTTTCGTTGTCAAAACTGTTTTCTGCATAATTTTTCTTTTACAACGTCAATTTTCAAACTTTTAGTAAGCAACACTATCTCTTGAATAAAATAGATTTATTTAATGCAAAGTAGAATTAAAATGGTTAAATAATAGCGACCTTATAAGCAAAGTCGCCTTTGCCCCACCGGTCGGCGCTGCCCCTCCTTTCCCTACATTACTCCTAAAATAATATAATTCTCTAATCATAATATAAAATTCTTCCAACTCCATTATGCCAAGAATATTTTACTCCTGGTGGAAAAATAAGAAAGTTTTTGAAATATGACTTTATAATTGATTTTCTATTAGGTAAACAACCCTCGTGAAAAGAAAGACCAACTTAAGACTACAGATCTTAAACTGATATTTTCTGGTCCCTAGGAGACCACAGTCCTTTTGTCCCAGCCAGCAGTTTAAACTCCCAATATCCCATCATTATTAAGGTCATCACGATTCAGGCCCATAACCATAATCTTTACTGCTTTATGGTACCTTCGTAACGTCACGTGCTAAGATGACTCAGCTTCTTTGGGACGTTTAAGTATAGCTAGTCTGTTGATACAGACAGCTATCCTTATTTCAGAAAGAGAGAGTGGTGTCTATTTCAATACCCTGACAATGATGCATGTATAGGCTGAATGGTGCAGACCAGAACAAGACCAAACGTGGTTTGAAATTGGTCTTGAAGTGGTATTAAATTGATCTTTCTTTTCACGAGGGAAAGTTTTAATAACTATTTGAAGTAGTTCAATGAGATAAAATATTAGAAGCTAGGTATAAATAAAATATATATGATAAAAAAATTCATTTTTGAACAAATTATATTGAAAGAAAATTAAAATAATAACAAACCTCTGAAATATAAAATTTATTATATGGAAACATATTATGGTATAATAAACAAACAAACAAAAAACAGATTCTCATTTTGAAATTCGTAGTTGCATTTCAAAAAAAAATACTGGAAATAAAATGCAATAAAAGTTGTTTCATTAAGAAACAACATCTACAATAATGGGGAAGATGTGACGGAATCGAATTTTTGTCAAATATTATATAGTCTATGGCTGTATAATTTGGTAACAGCTATGCTGAAATGGTAGGGAACTATATTATCAGAGAATTCTCTGTGAGAGGGCATCAAGTCAGGCGGGAAATTTGAAATTATTCAATGAATAGGTTGAATTCGTAAGTTTTCTAATAGAAAGGATCACTCATTTGAAATTTTAGGAGTAACGCAATAACAAGTTAAGGAAGCGTGGAAATCTAGAAGGGCTGACACAGTGCTGTTATTGATAATTAAAATATACATATACCTAGATAAGATAAGGCTCCCTAAATTGAATTCCAACACGATTTTTAGAGCGTGAGAAACAGGGCGATAGAATAGATGAGTCAGAACCCTACAAAAATGTCGTCAGATTAGGACTAATCTGACACGTGTGTCCATTCAAAGGAAAGGAATTTAGGTTGCGAATAAGTATAGGGCTACTTAGTGAATAATAAGTTTCGCGTGGGTAGAACATTCCTAGATTAACTTACACGTGTCAATAAGTCGTAGAAGATGACCAAGGGTTTTGGGTAGGAATAAGTTTATAAAAGGGAGATAATGCCCAGCAAAGCGTTCAGATTGTATCGAGCTTCCATCAGTTTCGGTTGCTTAGCGAGTCTACTTCAAAACTTACTAAATGTAAATTGTATGCGCTTTTTAACAATAATTCAAAAGACCTTTAAATGGTGAGAGTGCGTGACCTAATTTATATTTATTTGAGCAGATAATTAAAGGACAATTATTATTATTATATCACTAAGCCGTTTCCCTTTCGGGGTAGGCGTGAATTGCTCGGTTGGAAAGTAGTGATGTGTGGATTTCCAACAGGCAGATGATAAGTCTATGAGAGGTTGAATCGAAAGCTTTCCGGTAGTCAATCCAGGCCATTGACAGGATGCGCTGATGGGCTGCAGCGTCTTTACAGACGCACCTGTCAATTAGCAGGTACTCTCGACATCCTGCTACACCTTTTTTCGAGCCTCGTTGTTCGTACATCTCTCGCCACACAGGCTCAATTATTTGGACAATCCTGTTGTTCAGGACAGCTGTGAAGATCTTTTACAGTGTGTTCAAACAAGTTATTGGCCTGTAATTCTCTGGGTTGGATTAGTTGCCTTTTGTCGGTAGGAGTGTAGTGCGTCCCAATACCAGCCACTGTTAGGATTCTTGATACCATCTGGTCCTGCAGGGGTAAAGTTTTTGGTGCCTCGAAGTGCTTTTTTTACCTCTTCGGCAGTGATTGATGGACATTCCTCCTCAGATGTTATGAGGTTGTCGCAAAACTCCTGGAAGCTGATGATATTAGCAGTATCTTCTTTCAACTCCTGTGTTTTTGGGATCTTGTGTACCTCTCTCCAAAAAGTCTCTACCTCGTTAGACTTGGGTGTATTTTTTTTACAGAAACAGGGTGATCACTGAAGAGGCGAGATGGGTCAGCGAGAAACTGTTGATTCTCCCTGATCTATTTCTCCTTCTTCCGTATTCTCTTCCTTGTGTCAGATAACACCCGTATTTTGTCAACAATGTGCTGCTTGATTGTTAGCAGCTTTGACTTGTTCAGTGTATGATTGAAGGTCCTTAGTTCATGAGCGAACTTTCGAACCCTCTCCGTGATCGGCCTACCAGATGTTATGTAGTCAATCACACATTGAATACGAGACGCACTCTGTCTTGCCAATTCAATCTTCTTGTTAGGTTGATACAAGCGTTTTTTGGTCTTTTGATTCATCGTCGGTTTTTGCCTTCGATTTGAATCAGCCAATGCTCTCGCTGCACCATAAACTGAGAAATTGATGGTCCAGAGGTCGGACTCTTGCGAGATTTCTCCACGAAGGAAGGCATCCATTTCAGCCAGATCTTGGGGCTTAGGAGGAACTTGCATATTAATGTTCCTTCTTGTCCTGATCATCGTGATCATCACTCAGAATCTGCCTGCTTGGTCAAACAGCCGTTGGAAAAGCGCTCCGCGTACATATTCATTTTTCGAGAGGTAGGCACGAAGGTTTCGCAAGGATTGAATCGAAACGTGCTGAAGCTCTGGGTGTTTTTGGCACCACGGAGTATGGGTATGCGCCATAAAGCCTTGATGAACAGGGATAATGCTGGCATCGGAGCAGTCTATCAAGTCATCCTTGAGTTGATTCGTCCACTCCATGTGGGCGTTTGGCCGGTTCGTCGTCGTGTTTCCATCTAAATTATTTTCAGCACCCCGAACTCTAGGATGATTGGCATCGTTTGCCGACCTATTGTCGGGTGATCTGCGCGTTCGATCGTTTTGAATCGCATCTACAACTTTTTGGTGTTTTGGTGATGTCATTGTTGTTCCCACGAGCTGCTAGAGAGAGGGTTCGTCCATCCTTGTAGAGCCCCGCGTGCATATATATGTAATTAAAAACTAAAGGTTAACAACCACCGCAAGGCCCCACTGGGAGCGACTGTCATATAAAAAATGACATCGGCTCCCAGTAGGACCACAGTAAATCCAATTCATGGCCACGTCTCACAACCATGAGATGGGTGGCGACAGGACACGAAGAAATCACAACGACAGGCAAGCGAAACTCTCGTGTGTTTTGAGGACACGAAGCGACCCAATGATGACAGCTTTCTGCATCCATCACGCAAGTGCCGTGGCATATTTTTGGCACGCGTGTATGGCTTTGAGGTTACGAACCAGTGATAGTTTCGCACCTCCGAGAGCACCTATCACAAGGACAATTACTCGTACCCACCCTATTTGACCTGTTTTGAGAGCCAGCATTTTGGGCTGTGAAATGTGGGCTATTGAAGTTGATCTGTAATTAATCTGATTTTGAATTTGAAAAAATCAGGTCTTCAACATTATTGGCGAAGGCTGATTTTGGTCAGGTAGAAAATGAATAATCTGTTTTAATTGAAAATTCTTCTTCTTTGGTTGAAAAGTGTTGTTAAATTATTAATTAAATTAAAAAAATTAATAAACTGAAAATATTTATTTTCGAAAATCTTCTTAGTTGAAAATTCAACGATTTGGATGAAAATGCATGTATTTTGTTGAAAATTCTTCTTTTTTTGTAGAAAATTTATCTATTCTATTTGGTTAAACATTTAACTGTTTTGTTGAAATTTATTTGATTGGAAATTCCTATTTTTAGTAGAAAATTAATCTTCCTGGTTGAAAATTCATCTATTTTCTTGAAAATGAAATCTTTTTTATTTAATCATTCAAGTAATTACTTATTTATTTAATTAATTTGATTGAAAATAATTTATTCCCCTATTTTCGAGAAAAATCACCCTATTTGACCTGTTTTGAGAGCCAGCATTTTGGGCTGTGAAATGTGGGCTATTGAAGTTGATCTGTAATTAATTTTTTGTTTGAATTTGAAAAAATCAGGTCTTCAACATTCTTGGAGAAGGCTGCTTCGGCCAGGTGTGGAAGTACGAGGCAACAGAGATCGACGGTATTCCGGGCCCATCAATCGTCGCTGTGAAAACTTTGAAGGAGAATGTCACGGAGAGAGAGAGACTGGACTTTGCGCAGGAACTCAAAGTAATGAAAAGTCTGGAGCCGCATCCAAATGTGGTGAGATTACTGGGTTGTTGCACCGAACGTGAGCCGATGTTTATCATCCTGGAGTACATTAGCGGCGGAAAACTCCAAAGTTTCTTGAGAGCCTCGAGGGAGGAGAGGAACCACGGGAAACCTGGTCTCACTTCCAGAGATCTCACGGGTTTCGTTTATCAGGTGACGTATTTTTCACTCGAACGATCCTTAACATTGTTATTCAGGGTGTCCAGCGACATTGAAAACCTGGTATTTTCCTTGAATTTTTTTGAACCTTGAAACCCTGGAAATCTCCTTGAATTTTTGACGAGAACCTTGAATTAAATTTTTTCTTTTCTCTCAAAACAATTATTTTATTGAAATGCGAAAAGTAATTTTAGTCTTTTAGTCTATGATTATGGTGGCGACTTGACCGGGAAATGACAGGGAATTTAATTTAAAAACCCGGAATTTACTTCTGATCGCAGTAAAATTCAAGTTTTCATTATTTTAATAATTTTGGTCAATTTAGAAAAGTGATTTATTTACGGTTTATGGATCTTAGGTTTTTCAGATTATCTCAGTTTACTCTAATTAAATTATAGTTTATTATTGTTCAAGAGTACTTATTTTTGTTGACATTAGTTAGTAGTTGTTCTCATGCATCCAAAGAGTTTTTATTGCAATAAAAAAATAAGTATATACTTTAAGACACTTAATATTAATAAACTTATTTGTTCACGTGCAAATATCATTTAATTTAATTCGGGATGAGTAGTGAAATATTTTGCATAAGCTTGGCTCGGACTCACTACACTATTTACACTATTTTACACATTTGAATAATGACACTATTTTACTACTATTTCGAGAAAAAAATACACTCAAGACACTATTTTCTCACAATTGTCTGCTAATGCCACTATTTTTTCACTTTTTAAATTTGAAAATATTTTTTTAACTTCTTTACCAATTGGCTAAAAATTGACTCAATGGCTGATTTGCGGATGTCGAAAATGATGAATTTTCAAGACAAAAAGACGAGCTTTTAAGAAAACAGCTGAATTTGCAACTAGATAGTTACATTTTCAACCAAAAAGATGAATTCTCAACAGGATGATCTTAAGATCTATGCTAAAAATCAAGAGAAACTACATCTAGCTCTAGACATTATCAAAGAGTACACTCAAGTGATTGGAATGGAATTCGGGTTAAAGGAATGCGCCAAGGTTTATTTGAAGAAAGGAAAACTTAATGGCATCCCCGAAGTCCCAGAGCTCGTCGACAGATGCGCTATACGACACTTTGACGCTGGAGAAACCTATACATACCTGGGCGTGCCACAGAGCCGCATGCAAGACGTGAAATTTATAGAGGATACTCTCCGATGCAGATACAAACATCTCATCCGACGGATTTGCTCTTCCGGACTGTCGGCGAGGAACATAGTATCTGCAACGAACATGCTCACCGTCCCAGTAGTACTCTATTCATTTGGAGTGATTCCATGGACGAAGGACGAGCTAAGATCCCTCGATATCGGGTCCCGAAAGGTTATGCACATGAACAAAAGCATGCACCTTAAGTCTTCTGTTCCGCGACTTTACATCTCACGCCGTTAAAATGTTCGCGGAATACTGAATCTTGAATATCTTCACAAAAGGCTTATTCTAGGTACAGCACATGTAGTCGCAAATGGACAAGACCCTCTTCTTAAAATGGTCAGGAAACACGAAGAGGTGGGCAAAGGGGCGTTTCGGTACAAAGCAGCGGAGGAGGCTGTTGAAACACTCGGTCTTGACTTCAATATCAGGGGTCAGCAAAATGCATCAAATCTTATCCATCTCGAGTACTCACTCCTGAAGGCTCGGATTAAGAAAGCACGTGTCAAGACTGTGTCATTTCCACTTTTAGCATACCGCCGCCACATTTTGAGCCAAGACATTCCCGATGATAGCTTCAGAGCGTGTCATGCACACCTCGAGCCTCTAGGACACATACTGTCTAGTTATTGAACTCATGCGGGAACCTACATCCACCTACATCCAAAGGCAATGTGTTACGCTGAAGAAGTGGAAACGCTCAGTGAGCATTTAAATCGACCACAACGCGTTGTGGATGTCTCGAACCTGCCTAATGCGTTGTGGCATATATGAAGCAATGTGATGTATGCACAGCGGGTTCTGCCATATATAAAGTGCTCACAACGGGTTTTTAGGCATATGTATGTGTTTTGGAAACTTTTAAATTGCCTGAATATGTATATAATACTTTCTTTTTTCAATTAGGGCTATCAATTTTTTTCATAACATTATGCGATCTGAAAATTCTCGGTTCAACCAAAACCTATACAATTAAAATGTACCGATTTTTTCATCTGAAATTATATTTGTTCTATAATGCATTTTTTACATGAATTCTCACGCGTGGTTCCTAAACAATTTTTTAATACTAAAATAAATTTTGACATAAATAATTACATTTTCGGCTTGTATAATCAAATATAAGAAGGGGTGAACTTCCGAAAAGAGTGGACCTTCGATTTTCTTCGGGCTTCGTATACTAATGTATTTTGACGCGCTGATTACGAATATGATTGTGAAAAATGGCGCAAATTTGATTTTCACAGTGAAAACCATAAAAGAAACCCCATGAAATCATGTTTTTTTGCATTTATCTCAGTAATTATTCAAAATTCAGAAAAATAGTTGCAATAAAAGTTGTAGAACTCCTCGAAATACACATTTTATGTTTTAAGAATTCTTTTATAGGAATGATAGTTTCCCAGAAAATCAGTAGTAATCGATTTTCATGTTAAAAAATTAAAAATCTGCCCGCTCCGCGGGCACATTCTCATCGCACGCTTTGCGCGCGGATCGCTTCGCTCGCAAGTTTGAGCGCGCCTAAGGCTCGCACCTGTTGGATCTCGCGCTTCGCGCTCGATTTGGAATTCATCTCGCGCTTCGCGCTCGATAATGTATTCCCCTCGCGCTACGCGCTCGGACACATTTACCTGACGCTTGAAAAAAATTTTACAAAAACTCTTGGAAAAAATAACCTTTACAGTCAAACTGACAGGTAAAGACTGAGCTTGAAAATCGTATAAACGAGTCGCCACTAACACTTGTGCATGCACTGGTACTTCACCGAAATACATTTTGTTCAATAGGTCAAAAAAAATTCCCTGATTTCGAATATCTTGGTTATTTCTACGAAATCCTCGCCGATAATTTTGCCGCAAATAGCACGATTATCTTCTCACTTTTTCAATTAAGGGTTCTTGTTATTAACAATGGTTATAAACAAGAAGGAGCACTGACAAAGTAGTTCTCAACAATAGAACGATAGCTGTGATCTTTTTTGGTTGAACAACTTTGGTCTTTTCATATTTTTTTTCCTCTCTTGTGTCATTTTTTAAAAATTTAATTTTTTTATTTTTATGCTTTTTTTACGATAGACAAATATACTCGCCCTTTCTGAAAATTATGATCAACAAATTTGTACATCCTCTTCGAGTGAACAATTTTGCTTATTATTTTTTTTTCTCTCCTTGTATTGTCTTCCAAAACATTAGATTTTTTAAATTTAAATGTTCTTTTTCACGAACAAAACAAAAACTACGCGTCCTATCAAAAAGTGATTGATAACAAATTTGTAGATCTTTTTTGGGTGCACGATTTTTTCTCGTCATCTTTTTTTGTATCTTGCATAGTTTGACAGAAAAATGGAATTTTTCATTTTTCATTATTTTTTGTGAGGTCAAAATTTGAATTTTCAATTTTTCGAAAAAATTCAAATAATGTTATGATCAACTTGTAGTGCTCTTGAAAAGAAACGTTTTTCTTCTATTGACTTTTTCATATCATGCGTTGTTCGGCTTATAATGCTAATTTTCGTTCGTTTTTTTGGATTTTGAAAATGCTATAACTCTGATAATTTTCATTTAATAGAAAAATTTTTATGAGAATAAATTGTTTGTCTTTTAGAGTACTACTAACAACTGCGCATAAAATTTTTAAATTGAAAAATAAGTAGTCTCGAAAATGTTCAAAATGTGCTCACTGTTTGAATTTTGATCCAAAATAGCTGGTTAACGAACTCGTTTTTTTTAGGCCTTCAAAAAGTGTGCCAAAGCACAATCCAATCTGATCAATCTTTCGAAAGTTATCGTGCATACACGATACTACAGACTACAGACTTCTTTGAATATCCCAGAAACATCCCATAGACATCCTGGATATGCGACGGATGTGGATGTGGGGTGCGAGTGTGAAGTTGACACTCCAATTTTGAAAAGGCCATAAGTTTTCAAATTTTGACTATCAAACGACCAATGTTGACTATCGAACGCCTCTAACCAGCAACAAAGGATTCCATAAAAAATGTATAACATTTTCCAAAATTGAGGTGCCTTCTACACGGGCATAGCTTAAAGATGTTTGCGCCGCTCGAACCGGCGCACACCGGTGTAGGCAACCCAATTAGGTAGTTTCACTGCAACCACCAGCTAACTTTCTTCGTTGAGTGCTGAGAGAAAACAATGGACCAAACGCATGGGACAAAACTTTGTTTTTGTAATATCTTTGTAACGAATAACTATTACCATTTTATTATTTCAATAAATAGTTCTTAGAAAATAAAAACTAATTTCCAAATATACTTACCCCATGTGGGAAGAGAACTTCGGCGTGAAGCAGAAACTCATGAGACGGACAGTTCTATTTGTCTCTTTCAGTCTCATGAGTTTCTGCTTTACACCGACATTTTCTGCCCACATGGGACGGCCCCTTGGAAGTTCTATTATATCCATTATAACATACGAGTATGTATGAGAGATTGAAATATGAGGTTAGGTTAGCAATATTAGAACATTAATATATACGCATAATATATGTATATATATGTGTGTGTATATATATATATATATATATATATAACAAGTGTAGCTGCTCCAAATCCTAGCTCCATAAAATCTGGTCTTATTTTACTCATTAGGAACCGCTTAGCCACTCTGCAAAAATTGAACCGTCAAATCTCACTGGTCTCCATCCTGGGTCATATGGGTATTGTGGGCAATGAGAAAGCAGACGAGGCTGCCAAATCGGCTGCCAAGGACGGCATTTTGTTAAATATTCCACTCCCACATTCAGATTTCTTTTCCACTGACCGTAAAGCTCTGAATGAAAGTTGTCATTCTTCCTTTTAACAGTTGGAGAAAATAAAGGGGTATTTTATACCTCACGTTACTATAAACAGCATAATACACCATGGTTTGTTCCTTTCAATGCGCTGAGAGATTGGAGGGGTTCTCTCTGCCGCATGAGAAGCAACCATTATTCACTTAATGCTAGCCTCACACGAAAAAACATCATTGATTCACCTAGCTGCCAATGTGATCCCAAACTGGAGGAGGACCTGGATCACATTCTCTGGGCTTGTCCCAGATTTGAAGTCAACCGTAGAAAGCTTATTGCATCACTATCTAAAGAACTGAACTGCCCTCCTCCTATTTGTAGTTACCAATTTCTAGCCGATCCCTCATACAATACAATAAATCACATCTTTAAATTTCTGAAGCAATACGACATTGATATTTAAATTTTCAATTTGAAATTGCCGCCTGTTCCACTTGCCCGCGAGGAGAGGTGATGATTGCGACTGCTGAGGAGGAGTGGAGATGAGACGAGTCTCGTTGGGTATCGTGTCGACCCTACCCCTCCATGGCGCGGCGTAGCTGTGCGTTCCCCTGCTCGACACCCATTTGGGATCTCTGTTCCAGATGGTCTCGAAGGGCTTGCTACCATCGCCTAGTATCCAATAAAAACACCAGGTCATGGCTGTATAAACCTTAAGTTCGCTTAAGGTATTAGAAGAAGAAGAAGCTTCTTCCAGTCTTCCAGCGCAACAGGGAGATGAAATCAAAAAACGATGTTCAAAATAACTTGTAAAAGGTAAATATCAACCGATTTCGGATTTTTGTTTTTAGAAACATTCAGCAAAGAATTTTGAAGAGATTTTTGTGGGCTGAGTTAAAAATTTTTTTTTATTCAAACTTTTGTGTTAATGTAAAGAGTAAAAACAAGTCGATGTTTTCGTTTTTCTTGTTTATCTTCGTCAAAAAAATTTTCCTATGATCAGCATCATATCTCTCGTAATCATTTTTGTCGTAATTTTCCTTCAATCATATGGCTTCTGATGTTTAATGATGGAAAATTATTGTGCGATATTTTGTAATAATTTTATAAACAAATGCCGAGTGTCGATATATAAAGGCAGAAAGAAATCGTTTTATCTCTTAATTTTCCTCAAATCATGTCGCTCGTGATGCTTAATGATGGAAAATTATCACGCGATATTTTATACTCATAGGCAACTGTTTTTTTTATTCTTTTGTTTTGTTTTTAATCAAGAAATAGTCTGCAAAAATGAAACTTGTTGAGAATATTATGTAACCGATTTCGATGTTTCTTTTTAAAACGAGTAGAGTAGAACCGGGACGGCAAGCGTCTTAGTTGCAGATACCTTGTTTAACGCCGACAGTTTGGATGACCAAATCTGTCGAAGAAGATGCTTCTATCTGCTTCGGAGGGACTCCTTTACTGATGTTACGTCCTGAATGCGACTTTGAGGCACGCCCAGGTATGTGTAGGTCTCTCCAGTGTTAAGATGTCCAATAACACTTATATCCACAAGCTCAGGGTCCTTGGGAACGCCAAAAATTTTTCCTTTCTTCAGATGAATTTTGGCACATTTATCCAATCCGAAGTCCTTCCCAATCTCTCCTGTGTACTTCTTGACGATATTTATGGCAGTTTGAAGTTTGCCTTTACCAGAGGCATAGATCTTCATGAAAATTTCCCCTCATTATTGACACCTAATGAGGCTGCAGCCTGGAAATCATTCCAATTGATGGTTTCCAATTTTTGTGGAAACAAGAAAAGCCCGAATTACAAGCAAATTGTTGAAGATTTGCTTAAGAATTATGCAAAAATGGGCATCGAATATATATTGTTATTTTATTTTATGCATGTATTTTTTCATTACACTGGTTTACAAAATAAAAAAATGTGCACATTTGCTTTTAATTTCAACAGGTGTAAATATGTCATTCAAATGAAAAAAATAGGAAAACAGAGTAAAATTTGAATTTTGGTACCTTCAATCAATTGTTTATATCTCCGGTATTTATGCATATATTTTCTTTAGCAATACTCTTTTTTCTCTTAAAAGTGCGATCTATACATTGAAAATAAGAAACTGGACATAATTGGAATTTTTCTATTTTTGCACGGCGATAGAGTGAATTTTCGATTTTCATTTTGGCGCAAAAAATTGACTTTTCTCATCTATTTTGGGACATAACACGTAAACTACTTGACAGATAGGAAAAAAATATACAGAGCGATTGTTGGAAATGTTATTTCCTTTAATTTGAGACCTCGTGTGACGCAATCTGACGTTTAGAACTTGATATATGACCTAGCATGTGAAGCCACTGCAAAAAAAATGGAAAAATTTTCAAATGATCATATCTCGTAAACCTATCCATAAAAAAAAATTTTAATGTGATTTTCAAGTTTAGCGAGCCAAAATACATAGGAAAAAAATAGTAGCAACAAATGTATAGAACCTTTTTTTTAATTTTGTAAACTAGTGTTATTTACTGTAATGTAAATTAGTTTCTTCTTGAAGTATATCATTTTTTTACTATAAATATATCAATACAATGAATTTTTCTGTATATTTCACATTCTAAATTCGTAATAAATTAGGTGTTGCACACCTAGAAAATTCTGTACTATTTTGTTGAAAATGCATTTGCTTTTTGGTTAAAAATGAATTTATTCAAACGAAAATTCAACTATTTCATTAGTGGTTTGAAAATTTATCCTTTTTAGTAGAAAATTCATGCCTTTGGTAGAAGATGTAACTATTTTATTAAAAATTGATTAATTTTCTTGAAAATTCGTCTTCTTTTGTTCATAAAGATTAATCAGTTTTTGATAAAAAATGAACTTTTTTGTTAAAAATTCAACTGTTTCATACAAAATTCTTCTTTTTCGATAGAAAATTGAAATATCTGATACATAATGCAAGTACTTGGTCCAAAGTTTAAGAACCTGATTGAAAATTAATATATTTTCTTTGAAGTTTCTCTATTTTGTTAAAAATTCTTTTCCCTTTTGGTTATTCTCATTCAAATTGGATTTTTTTTACGTTTCAAAGCAAGGTACAATAATGTGAAAATAATTTTGCAACGAAATTGAAAATATATTTTTAATTACTTACTAATTAACATTGTACAGTCTTATAGAATGGAAAATGAAATTACAGATTTTAATTGCATTATACATTTGAATTAATAATTATTTAATATAGGCTACATTTCAATTAAAATACGCTTAATTTTTCTGTCAGTTAAAATGTATACTTTCAACTGTAATTCAAATAGTTTGTTTGAAATTATCTATTATTTTTTATTCACATTTAGGATAAATATGACATACATATTATATTACATTTCTAGTAGGGGAGACCTGTTAAGTGAAAATGTAATGTGAATAATTGCATTACTTAAGAATAGAAACGCATTTAAAAAGTTATTCTCAATTACTTACAGTTATATGATTATACAGTCTTACTGCGTTAAACTTCAGGTTACTATTATTTTGATTATATTATTTATTAAGGGTAAATGGTAGTCTATGACGTAATCAAAATTTGACCTTGTAATGTTAATTTTGTCCGCCTTCTTATTGCAACGTATTCAGAAACCCGAAGAAGTTGATGAGCTGTTCCATGACGTTTGCGGAACCCGTGCTGGAAGTCAGGTAGAATATTGTTTTTTGAAACAAAGTCGTCGAAACGGGTGAGAATGATGCTTTCAGCTACTTTGCTGAGAGAGCAGAGTAGGCTGATGGGACGAAAGTTGGAAGCTGACCTGAGAGGTTTTCCGGGTTAAGGGAGAAAGATGACTGTGGCCTCCTTCCAAGCAGAGGGAAAGTACTGTAACCTCATAATTGCGGTAATAATAGTGCAAATAGCTACAATATGTTTGCGAGGAAGGATTTTTAGGACTCCGTTACTGATAGTGTCGTTACCGGGGGCTTTTTTGTTCCCGAGGGAACGGATTGTGTCGATGATTTATTTTGGAGAGGTAGGAAGGAAGTCATTGTCTGTCACAGTGAAGTCCTGCACTGTCTTTGAGATATGGTCATGAAAGGACGTGAATTTATTGAGGCTAGGAAAAGGAGAACATTGATTTTTCAAGGAGTCTACAAGAATGTTCGCCTTTTCCTCGTCAAGGGAGAAGGTTAGGTCGTCTTTGACAAGAGGTGGGAGGATTTCGCGTTGTGCTAACCCTCCAACATTTATAGGAACATCTTGCGCGTGGTGCGCGAAGAGGGGATAACGATGCCGCGCAAAAAGAAGACATATCGGCGCTGCGGAGTGGCTGCCGCACGAAAAGAGGGGCTAGCTTCGCTGCGGAGTGGCTACCGCGTGAAAAGAAGGGATATCGACGCTGCCGAGTGGCGACTGCGCGAAAAGAAGGGATAATGAAGAGACAGTTGGCTACTCGCGAAAGACAGGGGTAGAGAAGCGTTGATTTGTGATACTGAAAAACGGGGATTGAAAACCAATGACTGGTCGGTATCGTGGAGATTGCGAAATATACCGTGAATCCGGCGATCGTCCTGCCTGCACTCCTTATAGTCTTGTGTTGATTTTATTTGAAACAATTCTTAAATTATGTACATTATGACGTACCTGTGGAATATAAAAGTATCAAATATGAATCAGTTTTCACAACTTGACAACTATACAAGTACATGTAAATTTATGAAACATCGTGGAAAATAAAAAGAATAAAATTTTCAATTATCGATGTGCTTGCGGACGACACCTTACTATTCGGTAAAATGTATTCATATCACAGATCAATTGATTTGTGCCTAGAGCGCGCGCCTTTTGGATCTCACGCTTCGCGCTCAATCCTTATACTTCCCCACATTTATGCACAGACCTTTTGAAATTAAAGGTTAAAGCATCAGAAACTGTAATTTGGTTATTGTGAATTCTCTTTTGTTAAAGCTCCTCTGGCTTTAGCGAACACATTCTCATCATGTATCTCGTGCTTCGCACTCTTTTTTGTCCAAAATGCGAACTTTTCTAGATATCAAAGTATTTTATATTGATTTCTGTATGTTGGTCCGGGACTGCTTATTCAGATATTACAAAATTAAGTAGAAATTTTTTTTATGATTACTTTGATATTTGTTCTTTATTTTGCATTAATTACACAGGCCGACAAATTTAAAAGCCAGAGACCAGATCTAACATTTCCGAAGGATTTTGATGCGCTGAATCCGAATCCGAGCTCAAGATTGCTCCTGTACGTCAGGTTTTCAAGATATCCTAACCTAAATGTGCAAAAAACGCGTTTTTTAACTGTTTTTGAGGTTATGTAACCGAACAAGAAAAATGTCTGCCACAAAAGCCAATATGGAATTTGAAAGTACTAATCTTCCCCGTTCAAACCCACTTGGATTTATTAGGATATCTTTATTCTTCACCAAAATATTGTTATTATAGTTCCCAGAGTCAGGTGGGTTAGCATGCTCGTGGCTTGTTAGGGGTGGTTTCTACCCCTAGGAAGCGGCTTCCGTAGACGGTTGCTACGCCTCCGCTTAGGGGTTATTCCTTCGGGACCATCCCTGGACAATTGTCCGCGACTGCTTATTAATTGTTGTAACCATATTCAGCAGAAACCTTTGGTACAGGGACCCTCTATCCGCAACACGAGGACGCGTTCGTGGTGAAGTGTTCAGATTTGGCAAATAGTCCTATCTCACTTGTTAGAGAGGAAAGTATTTAACAAGGCATTTCTATATACATATCTTTGCGTCTGTCGTGCAAGTGACTCGATTTTCAAACCGACCCCATCGACTAACACAAAAATCCGAGGGGCTGCGGAATCTGTAAATCTTTAAACTGTGAATGCGGCAATCTGTATTGAATTCTTATAAAGATTTCCAAGATTTCGTTGAGATTGCCTGGAGTTCCGAGATTTCCGACCATGCTCGTGATCAGAACTCACGTGGGATTCTCTTCGGATTGGCTGAAGTCAGCGGTTTTCGGAATCAGTCGGCTGTACGTTCAACGTCTAGGAGCGCGTGTCGGAATGCTCCACACCACCTCATCTCTGTCCACACTTAGACAAAGATTTCCAAGATTTCTACACGTATGCTAGATGGCTGAGATTTCCAAGAGTTCTCTTAAGATTGCCCGCGCAGAAATCTGATATTTCTCAGTGAGGAGACCCTCGCAAAAATCCTAAAACTTCACGTGCTTCAAGAAATTTTACAGATCTAAGGAAAACGCCAAAACCATCAGAATTATTTCCAAAAGTCACTATCATTTTCAGGAATTAATACAAAAATTCAATATAAAAAAATCTGAAAATAAAATAAAATGACAAAAATGTAAAATTAGACAAATTCAGCACAAAATATCTAATGGAAAAAATCTTAATAAGATACTGAAGGGTACGTAGCAAAATTATGCACATATTTTATATGACATCTTCCTCAAAGTACCTTTTTTTTATAGGCA
Organism: Andricus grossulariae; assembly: GCA_011634705.1. Classification (NCBI taxonomy): domain Eukaryota; kingdom Metazoa; phylum Arthropoda; class Insecta; order Hymenoptera; family Cynipidae; genus Andricus; species Andricus grossulariae. Next base: position 139,280,152 of record JAABKJ010075445.1, read on the forward strand.
ATAGGGGTATCATTTTTTAAGAATTACTTTATGTTCAACCTTTTGAGAGACTTTTTTGTAGGGGCTATTCAAGAATTACGTAAGCATTTTGAGAGGGAGGCGGATATAAATAGATGCTTATTGTTGTATATTCGTAATACAAAAATATACTTACAGGGGGTGGGGGATGGGGGGGGCAAACATAGGGACAATTATGTTTACGTAATACTTGAATGGACCCTGAGTATCAGGTTAACATTTTAATTGAATTACATATAAATTTGAAAAGTATGCACATCCTTCTGGCAACCTTCTTTTTTAATAAGTACCAGGGTGACATTAAAAAGAAACCTTCTAACAAACTTATTTGTATTAAGTATTAGGTTCTGAAAATGAAATGATGAAAAACTGAAAAAAATCAGAAACATTTACTATAAAATAAAAATATTACAAAGGTCCCGTTGACATTTTAATTAAACTATTTATAAAATCGAAGAATATGTACATCTTTCTGGCAACCTTATTTTTTGATAAGTACCAGGATGACATTTTAAATATATTACTTCATAAATTACCTGTAATATAGAATGCGATAATTGTAGAAAACTAAAAATATATAAAATTTATATCAGTAAATTATAAAGATTGAGTAAAATAAAATAAAAGTCAATCTATTCAGTGTATTGCATTTTCTAAATAGAAAAAGAAACAATTTAAACAGTTATCCATTTCTAAAATTTATAATATTTAAAACATCCTTTGTACACAATTTAAATAAAAAAGATTTCTTTCGAGGTATTGAGGCTAAAAATTGACCCGCCGGATGCAAGAACTAGCCCGGCACTCGAAAACGCGTAAAAGTATTGTCCACTCGTCTCAAAAAAATAAAATTTTCAAAATCGAAAAATCAATTTTTTGAAAATGTGGAATTGTAGAGGATAAGGATATAAAACTTTTTCCTATTAGAATTTTAGTTGCCAAGTGTTTAACTTTCACGATGATTCATGATGATAAATTTAAATTTAAAGCTTTTTCGGGTTTCAATCGTGTGCAAAACTACGAAACCTGCCGACGTTTCGTGAACATTGCAGTTCACTTCTTCAGGGCAATGTTTACGAAACGTCGGCAATTGTCGTAGTTTTGCACACGATTGAAACCCGAAAAAGCTTTAAATTTTAAATTATCAAGCTTTTAACTAATTTTATATATAATTATAATATATATAATGCAATGTTTGTAGACAAATAATTACTTTTTATTCATTCTTTAGATGAATAATTTCTTTAAACTTTGTTTGCACATTTATACAATTAAATATCTTTTTTGGTTTTGTTTTTGGAGTTATATAATAGTAAAATTTTATCTTGTCGAATTTAAAAAAAAAAATGAAAAGTTTATACTTTATAACTATATTATATTAGTTTATCAGTCACTTATAAATGTTATCTAAATTATTATATGTGAGCGTCTACATGAAACGGGAAATTTTTTTTCAAGAAAATAACACCTAAAGTTGGCGAGTACCATTATAAGCGCACGTGTTACACTTTTTCTGCGGACATGAAATTACCCACTTCCGGTTGCTTGTGGGACATGAGAATAGTGTCAATAAATTAAGTGTAGGTCCTAATATCGTCCACCACTTGAACCCAAAAATAATAACTTTGACCCTGACTTAGAAAAACGCGAAAATCTAACCCAGAACCGGCCATAAGGGCCCTTTTCATGTGGACGCATATTTATTTGAAAAGGTTATTTAAATACTTTTGCCCATCACGCAGTTTTATTTCCAATCTTTCAATTAACCCGCAGATACCACACTCCATCTGCGTATACGTATATCCCACACTGGTGCGAATCGGGTTTTCGGATCTTCAAATGTTAATAATTCGTGCATAAATAATGTAATTATAACTCATACGGTTTTTGGGGTAAAAATTACTGAGAAATGTAATGTTAAGAAAAATAAATTTTATAAACAATTTTTTAATCGTGAAGAAAGAAAAAAGTAAGAAGAACTTTTCTGAAATATAATTTTTTTCAAAAAATTACAATTGTTTGGTAATCATCAAATGCGCACTTTTTTTTAAAATTGAAGGTAAAAGTACATATTTTAAGGAAAAAATACTAAGTACACGTTTAATGATATTTAAATATTTTTTATGGTTGTCTGAATGTAGGGTATGTTTGTAGCATAGGAAAATCAATCAGTACTTAATCTAGAGTGGAAAACACAATAAAAAATCAGATAATTTATGAATAATAATATTGCTTATTATTCAAACAATCGTAATATTGACATATTATTATGAAATGATCATACAAAGTTCGAAGTATTCCAAACTTTATTCTTTAAAAGTAGTGCACTCAGTGCATACTGAATCACGGTGATCGTCACACATACGCTCTAGGCAGTTTAGACATCTCATTCGCGTACGTCCGCTTGAATTTGGATCTCAAAATGCTCATCTAGCTCTCGTTCCTTCGCGAATCACTTCTAAAAATTGTGGCGCTGGTAGATCAATTTTTTAAATCTTCGAAATTAAGTGCTTGACATTTCGGCGCATGGTTCGAATTTGTAAGCGACGTTGCAATTGCTCCTCGATGAGCGCAATACCCAAACTTCTCAAAAATTTGGAGCGGATAAGGTTTGTATTTTCAGAAATCAAATTGTAAAGGATCCACGCATTATTGCCAGATTGATTGAGCACGTTGTAAAAAAGTGTTAAAGGCCATCGGCTTGTCTGTCTCGTAGTATAGAATACGTGTGACATTTTTTATCAAATGCATCAGTGGCGCCTTTGAACGCATTATAAGACATTGTAGAGGAAAGTCGTGTCTCCTAGAATTTGGGAAACAAACAAAATTTAAAATACTAAAGTTTGATTTTTTGTAACGGCTTTTTTATTTTTCCTCTTTGCATTTTGAACTTGCCATTTGTAACCTCTTGGTAACCTTCCCCTTACTCTTTCCCATTCCCTTTCATCTAGCCACATCTCCATCATTACTACTATATCCCATTGCACCAAATTTCTCATAAAGTCCCTATCCTTTCTCTCCAATCCTGCTATATTCCAGTACCATATTATCCATTCTTCCCTACGTCCGTTTCTCGTCTCTTTTTGTTTCTTACTATTTCTTATTTTCCTATCTCCTGTTCCCTCCTCTCCTAGTTTCCCGGCACCTCATATCTTGCCAAATCTTCCCTTTCTTCGTCCCAATCCCACCATACACCTTCAATCTGTATTCTGTCATACTTAACCCACGTTCTCTTTCCCTTACTTATTTCCTCTTCCGCTATTTGCCTTAACTTATGCTGCATATTCCTTTCTACCCATGTCAAATCATCCTCTATTCTTTCCGAGCTTCCATATAACAACCTCTTCCTTGCCATCACTTCCCTTTCATGTTCTCATGTCTTTAGTTTCACTAGTACCATTTTTCCTCCATTTCGCGTTTCCTTTCCTATACTTCGCATTTCTTCTATCCCTACTTTAGCATCTATCCTTTTTAGTACATCTTCCACTCCTTCCTTCAATTCCTTCTCTTCTAATCTTAGACCCTTTATCACTATGTTTCTTTTTCTTTCTTCTCTCTCTCTCTTTCTTTTCTATTCTTTGTTCCATTTTTCTCAGCCTTTCCTTCTCCTCATTCCCACTCTCCCCACCACCAAACTTCCGATTTGAGCTTTCTACTTTCTTTATTCTACCTTCCAACTCCTCTAGCTTTTTATTAGGCATTTCCTGTTTTTCTAGTCTTTGCTCCAACGTCTGCATCATTTTCTCTACCTTTTCCCTGACTTCTTCCATTTCCTCATTTCTTTCCTAAGTTCGGCTATTTCCCGCCAAATTCCTTCCTTATTTCCTTTCCCCGTTTTTCCTGCTTTTCTTCATATATCCCCATTACTTCTATCATCATCTTACGCATGTCATCCAACTGTAAATTGTCTTCTGTTGGCTCTCTATGTTCAACTTTGTCTTCATCTTTTCCCTTGTCTTTCTCCCCCGCTTCATTTGAATCTTTTCCCCGTGACGTTCTGTACATTCTCTGATTTTTTAGGGTGGATCCTGCTTCTACCTTGTCCTCACTACTTCCTCTCTCCGCCCTGTCCCTTTTCCTGTTCACAAACCTCTCGATGGAACCAAACCTCTCAGCCCTCAATCTCTCCCTTTCTACTGTTTTTCTATCTTTTCCCCTTTTTTCCTCACGCTTTGGCGTACAGAACACTTCCTCGTCAGAGTTCCCGCTATCCATCAAACTGATTTTAAAAATCCTCTTGTATCGCCCTATGTAACTTACGTAACTTCTGTCTCCACTCTACTACCCCACCCTGCTACCTTGTCTTCCTCCGTGCTTTTCCCTACCTATCGTGCCCTGGCTCTGCTACTGGGTTGCACCGGTCTCCCCATCCTGCTCCACACGTCACACAAACTAACCTCTCAGGCTACCCCAAAACTGACACAAACGCTCAAAATATCACTCACTTTTTCATCTATTATTTTGAACATTCAACCATTCACTCCAAAAACCCTTCCTTCACACTCTGCCCATTAACTCACCTCAAATCTCACTGTAATTGATCAAATTCAGCAACACACAATCACCGCCACCAAACACTTTCACGCCGGAAACGGAAGTCCTTATAGATTATATATATATATATATATATATATATATATAATTAAAAACTAAAGGTTAACAACTACCGCAGGGTCCCACTGGGCGCAACTGTTATCTAAAAAATGACATCGGCTCCCAGTAGGACCGCAGTAAATCCCATTCATGGCCACGTCTCACAACCGTGAGATGGCTCTTATAATGTTAGATTATACGAAAAAACAAATTTACGTGCTTTAATAAAACTTGTGAATTAGAAAATATTATCAAGTTTATTTTAATAAAAAACCTACGTAGTGTGGGGGGGGGGTCATTAAAAATTTCTACGGTTATCTACGGACGGGGACGGGGGGGTCAAAAGTTGAGTAAAATTCGGCTACGTAGTTTATGGACGACCCCTAAGCCTATACATGCTCATGTAAAATAAACTTTTTATCCCACTTCTTATATTTAACAAAACGTGAAAATTTGGAATTCTTACAATAAAATTAAAATTCTGCAAATTTTTTTGTGAGTAATTTTGCCTCTGCACATTCAACATTCTGAAAAGTTCGTTCAATTTACTTATTTTATTATAACCTTTCAATTTTCCTTATAATTTTATTATACTTCATATTACTTCAAGCCTATAGGATTTTTGCCCTCTATAGTATTTATAATCTTTTGAAGTCGTTTTTAATCTTTTTTAAATATTCTGAAATCCCTCAAGAGCATAGAGTATCTTTTATAATTGGAAGTCGTACTTCTAAATACTGCTCGAGCGCTCGTTCGGTTCTGCTTTCCAAGACTTTAATTACGCCAATATTGTCATATCGTCTTACATTTTCAAAATGAATATTTTCAAACTTTTGAACGATTAATTTCGAACATGTGAGGCAATTGGATAATTGAAAAGTGTTACTTATATTTGAAAGGTTTTACTTGAAATTTAGTTAAAATGTAACGTGGTAATAATTTGTTTGGGAATTTTTGTGTTGGCGTCCCTTTATATTATTATAAATTAATACAAAAAAAATTATTTTCGGATACAATCGGACTATTTCCGGAGTTGGTGTTTCAGACCGGACAGATTTCGGATTTAATCAGACGACTTTCGGTTTCCACTCTAATTTCACCGAATGACAACTTGAACCTGTGGATTAATTTCGGATAGAATCGGACTGCTTCCGGAGTCCATGTTTTTGACCGCAAGAATTTCGGATTCAAGCGGACGATTTTCCGTATACACTTCAATTTCGCCGAATGACAACTAAAACCTGCTGATTAATTTCGGATACAATCGGACTATTTCCGGACTGGATGTTTTAGACCGGACAGATTTCGGATTTAAGCGGCCGATTTTCCGTTTTTACTTTAATTTCACCGAATGACAACTAAAACCTGCTGAATAATTTCTGATCCAGTCGGACTATTTCCAGAGTTGATGTTTCAGACTGGACAGATTTTGGATTTAATCGGACGATTTTCCGTTTTCATTTTAATTTCACCAAATGACAACTTGAACCTGCGGATTAATTTCGAATAGAATCGGAATATTTCCGGAGTCGATGCTTTTGACCGGAGGGATTTGGGACGTAAGCGGACGATTTTCTGGTTTTACTTTAACAGAAATAATTTCAGATACTGAGTTCCGGACTAATTTCGGACCAAGTCGGATGCTTCCGGGAGTGAAAGTTAACGTTCGGATAAATTTCGGATTAGACCGGACTATTTTCCATTTTTAGTTCAACGAAAATAATTTCAGGTTTTCAATTCCGGACTAAATTCAGACCAATTTGAAATGAGTGGGCTGATACACCGTGTAATTATGAAAGAATTCCTGTTACAGGTAACATTGAAATTCGAAAAAAAATATTCCTAATTAAACTATTAACAAACTTTTTAGAACCTTGTCATAAAATATGTTCATCTCTTATTGTCAATTCCATTTAATAATCAATAATTAAAACTTCTGCTTTGAACTTCTGCTTTACACAGGCTAAAGGAGCTGTAGATCAGTGGTCGGCACGCTCTTGACCAAGTCAGGGTAGCCTGACCAACGACCTACTTTCTGGTCAGGTACCTGCGAGCTTGGGCAGACCAACCCTTCCCTCAGGGGTCCTTTAAAGCTGCAAATTCCCTTTATATATCTAAAATAGCTTAAAATTTCATTGAAATTCATCGATGCCTTTTTAGAAATATCATTAAGTCTTTTTAAATCTCTGAAATTTGTTAAAAACTTTATAAATCTTTTTGAAAAGCCAACTTCTTTCTATTTTCCCAATGGTTATTTCAATTTCAATAACAATGTACGTGGAGCAAATAAAATTTATATATTATGTTATTTATAATTTAGTAATAATATTATATATATATATTACATGTATGACATATATACCATATATATGACAAGATTATTGTTATTATAATTAGATATTTATGTATTCAATGCGGAAAAATATGTTAATGAAATAAAAATTTCTCAATAAATAATTCCCCCCCCCCTCCGAGTCTTGATGACTTCCATATTAAAATGATGAATGAGTAACTGTACTATTCATCGCTAAACTGGTTTCAGTACCCCAAATTTTGTTATCAGGAGCGATGAAGTATTCGAAAAACGAGTAATATTAGGAATCGCACCTCTAGATTTTCATAATTCTCTATAATTTATATAAAATATTCATTAATTTTTTTAAATACTCTAGCATAATTTCATATATTTTTGCAATATTATATCATGGCAACTGTCTCTATTTCATTTTCAATTCAATTATAAAATTAATTACTTTAATTATAATTTAATGCATGTGAAAAAACTCCTTGATGTATTGCATGATATATCATTTCAATATAAAACATAAATACAAAAAAATAGTATTTTGCGGAATTTTAATTATTTTGCATATATTCTACATACTACTTATCAATGAATATTTGCTTGTAAAGCATATAATATTCTGCCCTGATTTGTAATAATAATCAAATATTCTGTGATTAAAAACCCCAGCACTTAATTTTCTAGAAACAAAATAACTATAAGGTATAAAATAAACTCGGAGAAACATAAAGATTAACATATTTGAGATATCATGATAAAATGATAAAACAGTTATTTTATTATTTTTATCTTTCTTTGACATCACGCTCTTAGAGGAGAATTCCGAAAAAAAGTGACAAATCCATTTGAGGTTGTTTTCTTAATAATTAGACCGATTTAATATTTCATCTTGAAGACCAGCAGAGATAAAAAATAATGAATATATAGTTTCACGTAGAGAACCCTATCCACGTGAATAATTAACATTATATCCAAAATTACACTTCTACCGAAAAAAGACAACTTGTCCAACCCAGAGAATTACAGACCAATAACTTTTTTAAACACACTGTATAAGATCCTTACAGTCGTCCTGAACAACCAAAGTGTTCGAAGTATTGAGCTTGTGTGGCGAGATATGTACGAACAACGTGGCTGAAAAAAGATGTAGCAAGCTGTGGAGAGAACCTACTAATTGACAGGTGCGTCTGTAAAGACGCTGCAGCCCATCAGCGCGTCCTGTTAATGGCCTGGATTGACTATTGGAAAGATTTTAATTCAACCTATCACAGACTTATCATCTATCTGTTGAAAAGCTTGAAGGTGCATCCACATATCGTAAGATGCATAGAGAGATCGATGCCTCTTTAGAAAACTAGAATTACTATCTGATGTGAAAATTATCAGGTGACAACGAAAAACGTCACGTTACAGAGGGGAGTCTTTCAGGGCGATACCATGAGCCCTTTGCTTTTTTGCATCACTGTTTTGCCTCTATCTCTCGCACTACGAAATTCTTCGGAATACCTCTGTGGCGACACTAACCACCGCGAGCATAAGGTCACTCATGCATTTTATATTGATGACCTGAATATCCATGCCTCTGGTAGAAGCAAACTTCAAACTGTGACAAATATCGTCAAGAAGTACGCAGAAGAGAATAGGATCGACTTTGGATTGGATAAATGTGCCAAAATTCATCTGCAGAAGGGAAAGTCTGGAACTACGATTTTCGGACAGCAGTCTCCGTTGCACACTCGAGGCCTGACATTGTTCTCCAAGACTTCAAGAAAGAAACTATATTCGTGATCGAATTCTAGGCTCCTTTCGAATACAACATCACTGCCAAGGATAAAGAAAAGTAGGAAAAGTAATTGTCCTTGTGATAGGTGCTCTCGGAGGTGCGAAACTATCGCTGGTTCGTAACCTTAAACCCAATCCCGCGTGCCAAAAATATGCCACGGCACCTGCGAGATGGATGCAGAAAGCTGTCATTCTTGAGTCCCATCGTTCCGAATATCTACATAAATTACGATAATAAAGAAAGAACCGAAATAGAAAAACCCACAAATTCCAAATTTTTGCACAAAATTGTTTACAACAATTAGAATTGTTGATATTTTATCAAAATTGTGAGTAACAGTCACTCTCACTATAATTTTAAGCATTTTCATCCAAGAACACATTTTTACAAAAAAAAAATTATAACAATTAAAACATACAATAGTCAAATTATTTGTATTCTATCTGTAGTCTTGCGTTGACTTAACACGATTTTCATTATATGAAAACCGTTGTCAAAAATAATAATTTTGTGAAAAATCTCGATTTTCTCATATTTCAAGTAAACATATGATGAAGAAACAAATGAGAATGCAACAATCTCTCACCAAAGTGCTCTTCGAAATTTAGCGCACTTCAATTATGAACAAAAATAATTGCAAATCGGGGCAAAATTGAAGGCTGTAGACTGTTTTGAACGAAAAAATGCGCTTCGTGCCACAGTGCGGTGTATCTGGGCATGCTATCGTGTGCACTTCAACATTTCTATTATTACTGCTATTATACCTGCTTGTCGACTTATGAGTCAGAGGGGTATCATATAAATATTCACCCGTAGCTTCATGATTTTATTCTGATTATGAAAATGGAACGGACCGTCTCAACCTGTTACCCGCCCCTGGAAATGTGACGTCATTTTTGAACAACCTTAAATTCGGCTAGAGACTTCCTCTACATCCCCTCCCAGGACACTAAAAACTAAAATAAAAACTAAAGATTAAAAGAAATAATGATTCTAAATCAGTTTATTTGAATATTAAAAACTTACCTAGAACAGGTATTTGTGGAACCCAAGTCATAGCCTTGACATTTTTTGGAAGTCCAGGTGGAAAGGATTTTCCTTCCGTTGCTTTTATTAATATCCTAGTGGGTGCAATTTTTGAAAACGAATTATACATTGCTAAGAGTTGTGTGTTCGAAAGTGATTCGATGGGCACCATAGTTCCAAATGCCATGTAGACAACGCCATTCTCACTTTCGTCCATCCATCGTTTTAGGTCCTTCAAAAAATATAAATTTTGAAAGGAAAATATCAATCATAGAATCATGGAAAGTTCCAAGAGATAAAAAAAAATAGTCCAGTCACCACTAAGACTTCTGTATGCACTAAGAGGTCCCCAAGATATCTTTCGGCATTGTTGAGAAAAAATAAAACTTTTTTGACTTCCGCACTTTTTTCGTAGGAGAAACCGTTTTCAATCATATCAAAATTTGTGTGAATTGTCTAAAATTCGAGTTTTTAAATGAAGAAAGATAACAGAAGACAAATAAGACATAAGCCGAATTTTCAAATTCCTGAAACGATCAAATTAAAAAAAAAAAAGTAAATTCCCGATATTAGAAAATTTCAAATTGCTAAAAATAGTAAATTACACTGAAATCCTGCTTTACCGGGAGTTTTGAAGGTACCCTCAACTACCTTTGTGCATTGTTAATTTGTGCATTTTTCCAGACGCTTGAGCTTTCGATATATCCATTCTAGCAGTCAATATATATATATATATATTTCGGTTTCTATTCCTTTTGAATAGAACTGAAGGGCCTATGACAAAGCCACCGAACGCGGGCTATATATTGTGGATTCCAAATTACTGATGATTTCTTCTTTCGGGATTTTGGAGGGAGCTACTGCAAAATTATGTTCTTCAGATAAGGCTAAAATCATTTCATTGCTGAGAGGATGGTTAGAAATGTTTCTTACTGTGTTAGTTAATAGTGCGTGCTTTACTGGAAGTAATTTTTCAAATTTTATTTTTCGTTTTTCAGTAGAAAAATCTTTAATCCGTTGGGATTGGTTAAATGTTATGCGGTCCAATGTAGACCAAATATCAAGTCTGAGAGTGTTTGATCTCGCAAGTTTAAGCGCGCCTGGGGCGCGCGACTGTTGGTTCTCGCGCTTCGCGCTCGATAATATATTTATCTCGCGCTTCGCGCTTGGTAATGTGTTTACCTCGCGCTACGCGCTCGGTCTTTGTATTTTCGCCACATTTGCACCCAGACCTTTCAAAATAAAAGGTCAAATTATCGACAACTTCAATTTGGTGATTGTGACTTCTCTTTTGTTAAAGCTCCTTTGGCTTTAACGAACACATTCTCATCACGCATCTTGTGCTTCGCACTCGATTTTGTCTAAAATCTGCACTTTTCTACACTACTATATCAAATATATATCATATTCATTTCTGTATCTCAAGCTGGTACTGCTTTTTCCGATTTTGCAAAATAATGTACAAATTTTATTTTTCATGATTTCTGCCATATTTGCTCCTTATGTTGCACTAATTTTTATCCTCAGCTACTCTGAAAAATCTATCATTACAATAATTTTATATTAGCACAATTCATAATATACATTGGTATTGAAACATACTTATTTTCATCGTCTTGTTTTTATAATTATAAACAAGTGTGCATCCTATACAAAAAAATGTTGTTATTATACATTTTATTGCAACAGACAGACAGACAGACATCTTCGTAAAAACTGTTTTTTCTGACTCAGGGGGCCTCAAAACGTCGACATTTGATTGAATCCGCGAAAATCATTTTTCACATAAAACCAATACCTTTTCATTGAGATGAGAATGTAAAAAAGAACTAAGTGATTTCCGAAGAATTCAAAAGAACTAAAAAAAATTCAGGGTGAATTCCAAATGAATTCATATGAATGAGCAAAAAAATTTTACACCAGAATATTTAAATGATTTCAGTAAAACTGACATGAATTAGAAGAATTTGAGGGAATTCAAAAGAATTCAATTAAATTTATAAGAATTCGTGGAGAATTTGAAAGAATTCAGGATGAATTCATAAGAATTCAGAGTGAATTCAAAAAATTCAAATGGATTGAAAAAAAGTTAACTGTTTTTAGTAAAATTGAAGTGAATTTGGAAGTATTCGAGGGAATTCAGGCGAATTTGATGAATTTTATAAGAATTAGAGTGTATTGAACGAAATTTGGAAAAATCTATTGAATGGAGAATTCAATTAAATTCATACGAATTTCAGGCAAATTTAAACGAATTTAGGATAAATTTACAAGACTTCAGAGTGAATTCAAAAAAATTCAATTGGAATTCGAATGAATTCAACTAAATAGGAAAAAATCCTAAAAATTGCATTGAACTGAGTAAAATGGGTGAATTCAAAAAAATTTAAGCGAATTGAAAACATTCAAGAATATTAAAAAAATTCATTGAATTAATCAAGTTGGGAGTGAGTTTAGAAAAAATCAAGGGAATTCGAAAAAATGTGATGAAATGCATGAAAATCCAAGGCGAGTTTAAAAGGCTTCAGGGTGAATTAAAAAAAAAAAAATCTGCCCGCTGGGCAGGCACATTCTGCTAGCGCGCTTCACGCGGCTCGCTTCGATCGCAAGTTTGAGCGCGCCTAGGGCGAACGACTGTTGGTTCTCGCGCTTCGCGCTCAATAATATATTTATCTCGCGCTTCGCGCTCGATGATGTGTTTACCTCGCCTCACTCTCGCCCTTTCAAGCGTAGAAAGGTACATGTAAGTTTAATTTATGTAACTCGTAACTCTGTTCTTACTCTTCCTAATAAAATAATTGTCAAAGCAACCATCTCACACTTGTTTAAATTCTGAATTCTGGCACAGTCCGCATAGGGCTGATAAGTGACACACAAACCCACAATAAATAATTCGTCAGGTCTTACCAGCCTGACATAATCAGCACACTGGTCTCTCTCTTTTCCTATTTACCGTAATACCCTCGCCTTTTTCTCGGAACGTGACAAGACAATTTAAAACGTTAGCGTGGATTTATATTTTTTAACCAGAAATCTTTGAAAGGTTCAATTCATAAATGTGTGAAAGTTCAAGTTTTGCAGTTTAATTGCACTTGATTGAAAATTTTCAATCGAAAAGTGTTAGAAGCAATTATAAATCAAATATTCAAAACTAAACAATTTGAAATTGAATTTTTGGAAATAGTAAGCCTTGAATGGTAAAAATTTCAGACTAAAACATTTAAACTTTTAATGTTACAATTTTTATTTTAATGTTAAATAACAATCGGAAATCATTAATTTGAAACGACCAAAATAAATATGAATACAATAAATGTTGGTATTCAATTTTTTCCCCAATTGTAAGAGGAACTTTTTTGGTTTTAAATTTTTATTGAGTGGAGGAATATGACGTATTGTATTTTTAACATTTTCATCAAGCTTGAAATGAGGAAATTTTAGTTTTTAATTTTTGTTAAATTGGCAGTACATTTTATATTTTTGAGGTTTTTATTGAGTTGGAAGGGATACAATTTTTTTTTAATTGGAAGAGGCCATTTTTTTCTTTTCCAGATTTTTATTGTGTTGAAGAAAAGAATTTTTTATTTTCGATTTTTTTCTGAATTGGAACAAGATAATTTGAAAACAACAAATTTTTATTCGGTGGGAGGGGAGGAAATTTGGATCTTCAATTTTTTCTGAATTGGAAGAGGGATAATTTTTTATAAATTAATCATTCTTATAGAAGCAGGATGGAGGAAATTTGTGTTTTCAAGTTTTTCTAAATAGTGTAACGTGGTGGCTAACCACCCGTTATGGATCCTTCCCCAGCTTTTCAAAGATAAAAATTGGACCGTGATTATTCCCATGGTCGTCACAAGCTCAAATTAGAATATAAATTTAGAGATAAGAACTTTGTATAACCTAAGGTGTGAGGAGTGAGAGAGAACTTTATCTTCTTATTATTATTATAATTTTTTTTTTCTTTTGAGAACAGAGAGAAAGCGAGCTATTTAGGTTAGAATTTTTCGACTAAATTGTATGTAACATGTTACTATTAATTAGGTTAGATTAGGTACCTGGAGTCATAAGGTAAGGAGGACCTGACGTCCTGCAACAATCTCGGAAATCGCAGAGTCCACATTATTGAGAAAATCCGGCAGGAAAAAGCACTGCCATCATCTCCAGCCACCCGCACTACCTCACTACCACCAAGTTTATATAACTTTCACGCATCCACGGTCACTTCACTATCGTGAGGCCGATTGAGATGTCGAGTAAGCCAGGATTAATAATCCAAGTGTCCAGGATTACTAAAATAACTACCAGGTCATGCCAGGCTCGACACTGGTCAACACACGGAGGCAGCCATCTTACACCAGCCGGCGTTTCACATACCGGATCGGAGGACCGGATTCCATCGATCAGAGTCCCAGAAATACAGCTTGGGGGGGGGGGCAGCACCGACTGGCCCGAGAATTGTGGCACGAGCGGGAAGGAACTGGCGAGGCAGAGGACGCAGGAGAGATCAGTTTCGTGTAGGCCCTCGACAAGTCACGAGTAGAAAGGAGAAAGTTACGTTGCCACCAAATTTTCTTGGACGAGTCCACTTTTCGGTCAGGTTGACGCTATAGAACGAAACCTTCACTGGTCAAAGTTATGAGCAATTTCTCAAACAAAACTTCTTTGCTAATGCGAAGGAAAAGGGTTGAGTAAATATTCACTATTTTATGCAAGAAGGACCAACCCGGATTCACACCTACAATGTTTTTGAATTAATTTTAAAAGTATACAGACATCATGTTACTTGACTAGGATACCCCAAATTTGCAGGTAGTGGTATAGAATCGCCTCTACTAACCACATCTCAATACATGTGACTTTTTTCTGTGACATTTGTTTTGCCGATCAACTCGAAAATCTAGAGCAACTCAAAGCGGCTATTCAGAAAGCAGTTCACAATATTTCTATTACAGTAATAGAGCATCTGTTTTATTTTTTCAGAAATGGCTTACCTACTGTGCCAATCTAGATAGAGCACATTTCGAAAACTTAAATTATTGACTGTATTAACTGGGACAAATTTTTTGTATTTTTAAGATATTTGTTTCTAAAATATACAAAACATTTGAAATCATGCGATTGTGCTCCTTGATGAAAACTCAAAGTTTTCACTATTTATCCATCATTTAGTTTTTTGGATACCTTTACCTGCTTAAAAATAGTAATGAATTAGTTTTCACATCTTCTTATTTGTCACTCCGTAAAAGTTCTGGAAATTATAATAATTTCCAACTCAAAATGTGGCCTAAATCAAATGGAAGCGACTTCAGTATGTTAACTCAGAAAAATTCGCAAACCTAATTTTTAAGAAAAATTTCGAATTCAAAAAAATTATTAAATTTAAAAATCCCGATTCAGTGCACTCTGTGTGCTATAAACGCAATTTACAAATATCTAAACTGAAAAATAATATTTTTTCTGCAATAAGCATGTTTTTTCTAAACTTATTAGACATTAATTATTTTCATTCGTGAAGTTACAAGTTTTAAAACATTTTTTACCTAATTTCGAATTACTTAAACGCTGTAAATCATCAGAATGTATTGTTTCCTAATATCATTGACGCAGCTCATTAATGTTCAGAGTGGATTTCTTTTTTAAGGACAATTCGTCAATATTTGGAGAGTAATATGTAGATTCACAACAAAATTGTTTAATTGTTAACAGAAAATGATTATTTCAAACACAGAAAGAACTGAGGGTATGGTAATGTTGCGGCTCAAGTGAAAGTTGGTATAATGCAGAACTGAGACTCCAATACAACTTTTTTTTAGGATTCCTTGTTAGTTTGTTGATATCTGATTCATGGCTATTTACATTTTCAACTGTGCATGTGCCGGAAAGCGCAGGCATATTTGAAATCAATAAATACTATGAATAATCATGCAGATGAATATTAGCCAAATTTTTTATTCTTCCAATTAAATTGAATGGCAGAAAGACCTAACTTCCTAAAAAATGTAATATCAAAGTAATATTGCAAGTGTATATTATATAATTTTGAATAGTACCGCGCTTTTTCTAATAAATGCGCAGTTGAAAACGTCAAGTTTCCAAGATAAACTCAAATCTGTCATATTTCATGGGCACTATCTCTTTTTCAAGAACGAATAATGTCTATAATTTCAGTTTCTTTAATAAATTTTTTGCAGTGCAATATGATTCAATTCAAATTACGAAGTTAAATGTGCATTATTAACTTTAAACTTCGAAAAGTCGATTTATTTCAGATAGGTCGACAAACTCACACGATCCTAGCCCTGTATGTTTCTTTAACGATTATTCTTTCCAATATTTTTACATTCTGCGCGCTAGTTTCTTTTAAAAAATAATCAATAATTTATGTTTGAACAGAATTTTGACTAAAAAAACATCTGTATTGGTTATATTTCAAAAGTGCACTAGGGAAGCATGTTCCTAAATCGTGTTTGTTTAGTAGGTTACTGTCCCTTACGGACAATCATTACGTGTGTATCTTGTTTAATTTAGTTGATTCGTTCCACGCCACATGGTATTTTCGGAAAATTCATATTTTCTAGTTGAAAATTAAACTACTCGGTTAAAATTGAACTCTTTTGTTGGGGGTTCCTATTTTCTAGTTGAAAATTGAACTATTTTGTGGAAAATTTGTCTTTTTGACTTAAAAATTCTTCTTTTGGAACAATGCTAACAATTAAAAAAAGTAGGATAATAAGATAAATAGTAGAAGGTAAAGAAGATAAAGGAGCAATGGAGATTTTTTATTCGGTGGGGGAAATCTTCATTCTTCAGAATCAATAAAATTTGGAAAATCGATTTTTCGATCCTAAAACTGGCTGATTCGTTCCACGCCACATGGTATTTCCGGAAAATTTATCGTTTCTAGTTGAAAATTAAACTACTCGGTTAAAAATGAACTCTTTTGTTGTGGGTTCCTATTTTCAAGTTGAAAATTGAACTATTTTGTGGGAAATTTGTCCTTCTAACTTAAAAATTATTCCTTTGGAACAATGCTAACAATTAAAAAAAGTAGGATAATAAGATAAATAGTAGAAGTTAAAGAGGATAAAGGAGCAATGGAGATTTTTTTATTCGGTGGGGAAAATCTTCATTTTTCAGAATCAATAAAATTTGGAAAATCGATTTTTCGATCCTAAAGCTGGTTGATTCGTTCCACGCCACATGGTATTTTCGGAAAATTCATATTTTCTAGTTGAAAATTAAACTACTCGGTTAAAAATGAACTCTTTTGTTGGGGGTTCCTATTTTCTAGTTGAAAATTGAACTATTTTGTGGAAAATTTGTCTTTCTGACTTAAAAATTCTTCTTTTGGAACAATGCTAACAATTAAAAAAAGTAGGATAATAATATAAATAGTAGAAGTTAAAGAGGATAAAGGAGCAATGGAGATTTTTTATTCGGAGGGGAAAATCTTCATTCTTCAGAAACAATAAAATTTGGAAAATCGATTTTTCGATCTTGAAGCTGATTGATTCGTTCCACGCCACATGGTATTTCTGAAAAATTAATCTTTTCTAGTGGAAAATCAAACTACTTGTTAAAAAATAAACTTTTTTGTTGGGGTTCCTATTTTCAAGTTGAAAATTAAACTATTTTGTGGAAAATCCGTCTTTCTGACTTAAAAATTCTTTTTTTGGAACAATGCTAACAATTAAAAGGAAGTAGGATAATAAGATAAATAGTAGAAGGTAAAGAGAATTAAGGAGCGATGGATATTTTTTTATTCAATAGGGGAAATCTCCATTCTTTAGAATGAACAAAAATCGGAAAATCGATTTTTGATCCTAAGGCTGGTTGATTCGTTCCATGTCACATGATATTTCCTGAAAATTCATCGTTTATAGTTGAAAGTTAAACTACCCAGTTAAAAATAAACTCTTTTGTTGGGGTTTTTTCTTTGAGTTAAAAATCAAACTATTTTGTGGAAAATTCATCATTCTGACTTGAAAATTCGTCTTTTGGAAAAATGCTAACAATTAAAGAAAGTAGGATAATAAGATAAATAGTAGAAGATAAAGAGGATAAAGGAGCAATGGAAATTTTATTATTTGGTGGTGGAAATCTTCATTCTTCAGAAAAACATAAAATTCTAAAAATCGATTTTTCGATCTTAAGGCTGGTTGATTCGTTCCACGCCACATGGGATTCCTGGAAAATTCATCTTTTCCAGTTCAAAATTAAACTAATCTGTTAAAAATAAACTCTTTTGTTGAGGGTTCCTATTTTTGAGTTGAAAATTAAACTATTTTGTGGAAAATTCGTCGTTCTGAATAAAAAAATCGTCTTTTGGAATAAAGCGAACAATTCAAAAAAGTGAGATAATAAGATAAATAGTACAAGATGAAGAGGATAAAGGAGCAATGGAAAATTTTTTATTCGGTGGGGGAAATCTTCATTCTATATTTTAAATAAAAAATAAACTTTTATTCTACAAATAATATTGTAAAAAAATAAACAGTCAATAATTAATCTGTTTACAACATCAAATCAAGAAACAACTATTCTCATTAAAACATTCAAATAATTTTTACCTTCTTTTTTTCTTCAAATTTGAATTGCTAATAACCTTTTAAACTAATTTGATGAAAAATTAAAATTAACGCTCAATATATGTATGATTTTGAAATCATAATGCAGATACTCACTTCACATCGCCAATATTCAATTGCATAACATTAAAATAAATAATCAATTTATGTCACTCAATGGAACACAATTGAAATTCAATTTTTATATCATATAATATTGTTAAAAAAAGAATCTGCTAATAATTAATTAATCTGTTCACAACCTAAAAAGCATTAAATTATAATTTTCATTCCAACATTCACATCATTTTTACTTTTAATTTAAAAAAAAATTTTACTTTCATTTGTGCAATTTTGATTGAATAAAAACCTTTTATACTCATTTCACAAAAATTAAACCATATTTACATATCATTTTAAAAATTAAATTCAGATACTCATTTCACAACATCAAGAACATTTGAAAAATCATGTGATTGGAATAGGGGTATTTTAAATAAAAATAAACTTGTATTATACAAATTATATCTAATATTCAATTATATAATAATTATATAAGTTAATAATTACTTAATCAGTTTACAACATAAAAATCATCAAACTATTATTTTCATTGAAACATTCAACTAATTTTTACTTTAAATTTTGTTTTAAATTTGAAATTTCATTTCTGAAAATTTGAAATACTAATAATCTTTTATAATAATTTTCGAAAAAGTTATAACATATATACACATAATTTCGAAAATTGAATTCAGATACTCATTTCACAACATCACACACATTAAAAAGAATTATATAATTGTAATAGATATATTTTAAATAAAAAATAAACTTTTATTGTACAAATAATATTGTGAAAAAAATAAAGAGTCAACAATTAATCTGTTTACAACATAAAAGCAATGAACAATTATTTACAATAAAACATTCAAATAATTTTTAATTTATATTTTTCTTCAAATTTGAAATATTATAAATATAAATAAATTTCAAACTAATTTCATGAAAAATTAAAATTAAAATACATATAGTTATGAAATCAGAATGAAAATACTCATTTCACGTCACCAATATTCAATTACATAACATTAAAATGAATAATAAATGTATGTTACTCAATGGAACAAAATTAAAATTCAATCTTCATATAATTAAATTTCATTTCTGAAAATTTGAAATATTAATAACCTTTTGTACTAATTTTCGAAAAAGTTGGAATATACGTACACATAATTTTGAAATTTAAATTCAGATACTCATTTCACAACATCACAAACATTAAAAATGATTATATAATTGTAATAGATATAGTTTGAATAAAAAATAAACTTTTATTATACAAATAATATTGTAAAACAAATAAAAAGTCAATAAGTATTCTGCTTACATTATAAAAGCAATAAACAACTATTCTCATTAAAACATTCAAATAATTTTTACTTCATATTTTTCTGCATATTTGAATTATCAATAACCTTCTAAACTGATTTCATACAAAATGAAAATTAAAAATTAAAATACTTATAATTTTAAAATCAGACTGCAGATACTCATTTCATATCTCAAAAATTATATAATTGCAATAGTGGTATTTTAATCATAAACTTTTATTATATAAATTGATAAATTTATAAATCATAAATAATAAATTTATGTCACTTAATAGACAAAAATTAAAATTCAATCCTTATATAATTTAATGTTGTTAAAAAAAAGAATCTGCTAATAATTAATTAATCTGTTCACAACATAAAAAGCATTAAACTATAATTTTCATTCAATTAATTTATTTTGTTGAAAATCAAACTATTAGTTAGAAAATTAACTTGTTTGTTGGAAATTTATATTTTACGGTCAACAAAGTAAACCGTTTTGCAGAAAATTCATTTCTCTGGAAAATATTTCATATTTTTTAGTCAAAAATACAACTGGTTAAAAATAAATCTTTTCAAGTAGATAATTCAACTATTTTGTTGAAAATTTGTTGTTTTTTTCAGATAAATTAAACTACTTTTGATCGGAATAAAAATATTTTTGGACTGAAATATAAACTATCTAATTTTTCTTTGAAAATTTATCTTTTTTGTTTGAAAAATGAACTTTTTGGTTGAAGATTCAACTTTTTTAACTAAATTGTTGAAAATTTACTTATTTTGTCAAGATTCATAATTTCAGTTAATAATTTTACTTTGTCGGTAAAAAATTAATATTCTTGGTAGAAAATTCATGTGATTTGTTGAAAATTGAACCATTTGTTAAAAAAAATTTTTTTCGTTGAAAATTCATATTTTAGAATTAAAAACGTAAACTGTTTTGCAGAAAATTGATCTTTTTTGGAAAATATATTTTTTTTCGTAAAAAATACAAATGGTCAAAAATTATTCTTTTTTGGTTGATGATTAAACTATTTTGTCAAAGATTTGTCTTTTTTAGATCAATTCAACTATGTTTCATTAAAAATAAAAATCTTTTTGGATTGAAATATTAACTATTTGATTTTTCTTTAAAAATACATATTTATTAATTGACAAATAAAATATTTTGTTAAAAAATTTATTATTCTATTTGAAATTAAACTACTTGGTAAAAAATTCAACTAAATTGTTAAAAATTTACTTGGTGGGTTGAAGATTCATAATTTTAGTTCAAAATTAGTCCTTTTTATCAAAATATTAATATTCTATATTTTTTTTGTTAAAAATACAACTGGTTAAAAATCAATTTTTTTTTTGATGATTGAAATTCTTTTTTTTTCAATCCAACAGATTTTGATCTAAAATAAAAATCTTTTTGGATTTGAATATCAATCATTCCACTTCGCGTTGAAAATTGATCTTTTTTGTATGAAAATTCAACTGTTTGAAGATTAAAATTTTTTTCTTAAATTTTGATTTGACATCTGAAATTTTCAAAAATATTTTCGAATTTGCTAAAAAATCTCAGTAACTTTAAATTGATAATCTTACAAATAATTAGAGAGATAAATATGAATAAATGTCTATTCGAAATTTTTATTTTGTATCCAAAAAATTTGTTTCCAACCAAGTTTTTTGTGCTTTTTTGTAAAAATTTTTGCACCAGGAGAAGCTTTAAAGATTTTTGAAGATGAGTAAAAAATAGTTTTTTTAATTCCCCAGATAACCTGCATACCAAGAAAATTACTGGCATAAGCACCCTAAAAACCATGTAACACGCCTGGATGCATCTCAATTAAAATAATTGCACTGGCCATATCCATTGGCCTTTGGCGAATATCAACCGGTTTTATTTTACGATCTAACTAAAGTACATTTCATAAATTCTGTCGCCCGACTTTCACCTTGAATATCCCGGTAAAAAATTATACAAATTTCACTCGAAATTCCTTACAGAGAATCCTTCTACAACACTAAATATATGTTCTGCAACAAATTCCTTAAGTATCCTACAATTTTTCTAATGTGTATAATTACCTGAGTTGATATCTTACGTAAAAGTCGACCACCTGGATTAATGAAATTTTCAATTGGTCTGTTTGGTTGAAAAATTATCTTTTTTAGTTCAAAATTTAATTTAATTGTTAAAAATTAATCTTCTTGGTTGAGAATTCTTCTTTTTGGTTCAGAACTCTTTCTTCTAAAATAAAAATGGGACTATTTTGGTTGAAATTAATCTGTTTTGGTTGAAGATTTAACGATTTTGTTGAAAATTAAATAATCTCTCTTGGCTGAGGATATAAATGTTTTTTTTTAATTTACCTTTTTTGGATGGTTTGACTGTTTTTGATTTTAAATGAAAATCTTTTTTGGTTAAAATATTAATTATTACATTTTTCTCTGAAAAATCATCTTCTTTGGTTAAAGATTCCACTACTTAGTTCAAAGTTAAACTAGTTTTTCAAAAATCCACTTTTTTCTTCAAAGGTTTAGTAAAAATCATGAAGTGCAATCAAATTTTTTTTAAACAATATATTTGCAAGAAAATTAGAAATTAAATAATACAGGAATGTAAAAGTTTTTAGTTTGTACTTGCCTGTTATTATTATAACAAATATTTTATAAGAACGTTACAATATTATACTAATTGTAAGTTATTTTTGGAACTAAAAATTATGAGTTTTCAAATGAGAAATTTTAATTCGAAAAATTTATTTCTGAAAGAAAATATTTAAATTGTGAATGATTCTTTAATAAAACAAGGTATATAATTCTGTTATTTAATTATTTCACCGTTTGTTTTAAAAATAACAGAAAGATTCTATTTGTTTAATGATGGACTATATTAAATAATGGTATATTTATTTATCTATTAATAAAGATTTTTGATTTTCTGCACCATCAATTTAGCAAATCACAATTTCCAAATAAGTAATTTTATTTCATTACGAAATTTATTTCTGAATGTTTATAAAAATCATTGATGAAAGCGAAAATTTTAATTGTAAATATTTTTTTAACATTTACAAATAATTTTGTTTTTAATATTTTCATACCGCACTACTTGTAAATTTTTTACACTTTTAAAGAATCAATAAAAAAAAATTTGAAATATCTTAATTGACCAAATTTATGTTAGACAATAGGATTTCTGAAAAAAATTTGTAATGATATAGGTTTTATTTTGAAAGGTTAATTTTAAGCTTTCAAGATTTCAAGATTTGTAGAAAAACAATCTAGAAGATTTTAAGGCTAATTTTTGTAGGGTTTTTAAAAAACTTGAGAAAAACTTGAATTATTTCAAAAATATTTAGAAGCTCTAAAATTTTTGCAAACATTCTAAAATAATTTTAAACTTCAGAAGATTTCAAAAAATTTTAAACATGAAGATTTGTGAAGATTTCGAAAAAACAAGTTTTTTTTAAAGGAATTTTGAAAGGTTTTAAGAGAATAAAAAAATGTTTCTAAAATTCGCAGGTAAATTTTTGAATGATTTTTTATTTTGAAAAATTATTCTTGAAAGGAAATTGAGAAATATCTAAAAAAATTTTTAATGATTTCTAAAAATGTCGAAAAAAATCTGCAGGATTTAAAGGCATTTTTTTTTTAATTTGAAAGTTTTTCAGTATCTTTAGAAATAATTAAAATTCCTCATAAAATTTTCAATGAAAATTATACATTAGAAAAATTAATTTCAGGAGAATATATCAAAAAAATTATAATCATTTCAACAAGTTTTCCAAAATTTTCAACAACAAAAAAATGTCGAAGATTTTAAGGAAATTTTTTTAAGTTTGCAGAAAAAAACAGGAAAAGTTCAGAAATAATTCAAAATAAGAACAAATATTAGAATATCTTAATTGACCAAATTTATTTTAGTCAATAAGATTTCTGACAAAAAATTGTACTGATTTGGGCTTTATTTTAAGAGATTAATTTTAAGCTTTGAAGATTTCCAAATATGTAGAAAAATAATCTGGAAGATTTTGAGGCTAATTTTTGCAGAAATTTCAAAATACTTTAGAAAAACTTGAATTATTTCAAAAATATTTAGAATCTTTAGAAATTTTGAAAACATTCAAACATAATTTCAAAACTCAGAAGATTTTAAATAATTTAAAACAACGTGATGATTTGTGGCGATTTCAAATAAAATTTTTTAAAGGAATTTTGAAAGGTTTCAAGAGAACTATTACACTTTTCGTCGACATTTTTATTTCCATAGACATTTAACCTTTTTGGTTGAAAATTGCCTTAAAAATTAAAATATTTTTGTTGAAAATTCATGTATTTTGTTCAAAATTATTCTTTTCTGATAGAAAATTAGTTGTTTTATTATTGCAAATTAATTTTTTCAACTAAAAATTTAACTATTCCATTTTTCGTCAAAATTTTTATTTTGATAGATATTTAATTTTTTTTGTTTAAAATTCATCTTTTTGATTGAAAATTTAACTATTTCGTTTAAGATTTATTTTATTTGGATAAAAAACTTAATTCTCTAAATTAAAATTAAACTATTCTTTTGTTTGTTGAAATTTTTTTTTTTAGTTGAAAATTCATCTATTTTGTAGTTAGGTTTTTTGGTAGAAAATAATCTTTTTGGTTGCAATTTCATTTCTTTGGTTGAAAATTAGTTTTTCTATTAAAAATTAATTTTTTTAGGTAAATATTTAACTAGAGTTTTACGTCGAAATTTTTTTTTATAGACATTTAATCTTTTTAGTTGAATATTCATCTATTTTGTTGAAATTTTGTCCTTTTTTGGTAGCAATATAACGTTTTGGTTGAAAATTCAACTATCAGGCTGTAAATTCAATTCAAAATTAAAACATTAATTCAAGTTCTTTGTTTAAAATTTAACTATTTGGTTAAAAATGTATGAATTTTGTGGGCAATTCATCATTTTGGGTGGAAAATTAATCTTCTTGTTTGAAAATTAATCTTTTCGGCTTGCAAATTTAAGAATTTTAATGAAAGTTTTTGTTCTTTATTGACTAAAATATTTGTCTTGGCAGAAAATTATTTTTTTTTTCTTGAAAATAGTTTCATTAGTGTAATTTTCAAGTTGGAAATGTAAATATTTCATTTAAAATTTATTTTATTTGCTTAAAAACTTATTTTTCTAACAGAAAATTAAACTATTCTATTTATTGTTGAAAATTGATCTTTGTTATTTGAAAATGCATCTATGTTGTCAACAAAATTTCTGTTTTGGTTGAAAATTGTGTCCAAAATTAAACTATTTAGTTGAAAATTCATGTACTTTGTTAAAAATTATTCTTTCCTGATAGAAAATTAGTTCGTTATTTTATTGAAAATTAATTTTTTTAATAAAAATTTAACAATTTCATTTTTCTTCAACATTTTTATTTTGATAGACATTATTCTTTTTGGTTGAAAATTCATCTTTTTGGCTTGTAAATTCAAGATTTTTAATAAAACTTTTGTTCTTTATTGACTAAAAAATTTGTCTTGGTAGACATTTTTTTTTTTTTAATTGAAAATAGTGTCTTTAGTGTAATTAGAAAATTTAACTATTTCGTTGAAAAATTATTTTATTTGCTTAGAAACTAATGTCTCTAACTGAAAATTAAACTATTAAATTTTTTGTTGAAAATTGATGTTTTTTATTTGAAAATTCATCTATTTTGTTGAAAAATTGCTTTTTTTTTTGGTTGAAAATTGCTTTAAAAATTAAACTATTTGGTTGAACATTCACCTATTTTGTCAAAAAATTGTCTTTTTTTTTGTTGAAAATTACATTAAAAATTAAACTATTTGGTTAAAAATTCATGCATTTTGTTCAAAATTATTCTTTCTTGATAGAACATTAATTTTTTAAAATAAAAATGTAACTATTACATTTTTCGTCAACATTTTTATTTTCATATACATTTTTAACCTTTTTGGTTAAAAATTGCCTTAAAAATTAAAATATTTGGTTGAAAAGTCATGTATTTTGTTCAAAATTATTCTTTTCTGATAGACAATTAGTTGTTTTATTATTGCAAATTAATTTTTTCAACTAAAAATTTAACTATTCCATTTTTCGTCAACATTTTTATTTTGATAGACATTTAATATTTTGTTTGGAATTCTAAGGGAATTTTTTTACATTTTAAATGATTTTTCAAAATTTCAAGAAAAATTCGAGCCAGCTATCCTGTGGAATAATTTTTTTTATTAATCTTCTAGATTCTTTTCTAATTTTCTCAAGAATATTATAAAATTTACATTTCTACAAGTTTAAAAACAATCTGAAAATTAATTTCTTTTGTTAAAAATTTAACTATTTTATTGAAAATACGTTTTTTTTGTTGAAAATTGATTTTTTCAACCGAAAATATAACTATTGCATTTTTTAATTAAAAATTGATATTTTTAGTTGAAAAATGATCTTCTTTGGTACAAAATTAATCTTTTTGGTCAAAACTTAAACTATTTGTTTGAAAATTCATTTTTTTATTGAAGATTAATTATTTATAGTTGAAATGTCATGTGTTTTTTTTAAATTAATCGTTTTGGTTGATGATTCATCATTCTAATTCAAAAATATTTTTGTGGGTGGAAAATTAACTATTTTGTTGAAAATTCCTTTTTATTTTTGGTTGAAAATGTATTTTTTAACTAAAAATGTAAGTATTCGATTTTTAGTTGGAAAGTGAACTTTTTGAGTTGAAAATTCATGTATTTTGTTGAAAATTAATTGTTTTATTAAAAGTTTAACTATTTAGTGAAAATTAATTTTTTTTAACTGCAAGTATATCTATTCCATTTTTGGTTTAAAATTCTTTTTTAGTTGAAAATTCATGTATTTTGTTGAAAATTCGTCTTTTTTGGTATAAAATTATTCTTTATGGTTGAAAATTCGCCTTTTTGGTCTAAAATTCAACTATTTTATTCAAAATTCATTGTTTTATTGAAGATTCATCATTATAGCAGAAAATTCATGTATTTTTTTGAAAATTTATTTGTTTGGTAAAAAATTTAACTATTTTGTTGAAAATTCATTTTTAATTGGTTGAAAATAAAATTTTCAACTAGAAAGTTAGGTATTCAATTTTTGGTTGAAAATTAATCTTTTTTACTTGAAAATTAATCTTTTTCAGTTGAAAATTCATTTATATTGTTGAAAATTCGTATTTTTTGTAGAAGGTTAATTTTTATGGTTAGAAATTCATCTTTTTGGTCGGAAATTCAACTATTTGGTTTAAAATTAAAATATATTGTTAAAAATTCTTTTCTTTTCGGTTGAAAAATAATTTTTTAACTATAAATTTAATTACTCCATGTTTGATGGAAAATTTGTCTTCTTCAGTTGAAAGTTCGTCTTTTGTGGTAGAATATTAATCTTCTTGGTGAAAAATTCATCGTTTTTTTTTTGACAATTTATTTGAAGATTTTGAAGCAAAATGTTTCAATTTAGCAAGATTAAAAAATAAATAAATAAATCGAGTAAATTCAAAAAATATTTAGAAGATTTAATGAGATTGAAAAAGAATTTTAAACTGTAAAAGATTTGAAAAAAAGGAGATTTTTTTTTAAGATTTCAAATCAAATCTTTAGAATCTTTAAAAGAAGTTTGAAAGGTTTCAAGTCAACAAGTTTTCTTAACATTCCTAGAAAAAAATTGGAAGATTTTAATGCAATTTTTTTACATTTTGAATGATTTTTAAAAATATCAAGAAAAATCCGAGTCAGCTAAAAATATTTTTAGAAATTTAAGAGGTGTTGAATAGATTTAAAATATTTTAAAACTTGGAGGCATTTCAGAAAATGTATCAAATATTTTTTATTTCTTTCAAACTTCTAAAAGTCCTGAATATCGTTTAAAAAGGCTTGAATTTTTCCAAATATGATGTAAAATCTTGTCAAATAATTTTTTTTTAATCTTCTAGATTCTTTTTTGAAACATCTGAAATATTCAGAAATCTTTTCTAATTTTCTCAAGAATCTTATAAAATTTACATTTATATAAGTTTAAAAATAAACTGATAATACTTCTAAAAAATAATTCTAACAGAATATTAAAAAAGATTTCAAAAAACATCCAAAATTATCAAAAAATAATTTGGAACATTTTAAGTGACTCTTTCAAGTTTCTAGAAAATTTTTAAAGGATTTTTTATTTAAAAAAATAATAATTTTGAGAGAATATTTAAAGGAGATTTCAAAACAATTTTTGATTCATAAATTTTAATTTATTTTTTCTTTAATTTTAATTTTGATTCATGAAATTTATAAGGACCTAAAATTAAAATAATTTTACTTCTAATTTAAAAATTTTCCAGTTTAAAAAAATCGATTCTTCCAATTTTTAATGTTTCTATCTTAAAATTGCTTAAAACGATATAATTTTGAAAATCTCTAAATTCGTTGATTTGTTCTTCAATTTAGAGAACTGAAAATGATTTAAAGATATTTTCAAGTGGTTGAAATGCACAATTTATAAGAGTTTAACAATTATTTATTAATTGAGCACTTAAGTTTTAAAAAAATTAGGCGTTACTTTTTTTTTTATTAATTGCATTTAGTTTTATTTAGGCTTTTAATGTGAAAAATAAATGAATAATTTGATTTTGCTTTTTATAAATAAATGATTGCTTTTAAATTCAAAGAAAGGAATACCTTCTTTCACAAATGTAAATTTTGAATGACTAGAAAACTACCATTTTATTAGAAAAAAATCTACCAAGTGGAACTACTTTGTTAAAAATTCATTTTTTGTTCATAATTCATCATTTTAGTTGAAAAACCTTTTTCTTCAAAATTCAACTATTTTGTTAACATTTATCTTCTTTAGTTGAAAATTCAACTGCTTGGTTGAAAATGCATGTACTTCATTCAAACTTATTCCTTTTTGGTAGAAAATTAATTTTTTAACTAAAAATTCAACCCAATTTTTTGTCGTTTTTTTACGCAGATACTTAATATGTTTTGTAGAAATTTTGTTTGAAAATTTTTTGTTAAAAAATCAATTATTTCACTGCAAATACATTTTATTTGCTTACAAATTTATTTCTCTAAATAAAAATCAAATTATTCTACGTTTTGTTGAAAATTGATCTTTTTTAATTCAGAGTTCATCTATTTTGTTGAAAATTTGTCTTTTTTTGGTAGAAAATAAAGATTTTTGGTCGAAAATTTTAATAAAAAATTAAAATATTTGTTCAAAAATTCTTTTTCTTTTTGTTGAAAATTAATTTTTTAACTGTATTATTTTTGTGGATAAATAGTTTAAAATACAAAATAAAAATCTCTACCAAATATTTATTTTTCAAGTTCATTTATTTATTTGTTTTTAAAGTTAAATAAATATATAATTTCCTTAAGATTCTTGAGAAAATTGAAAAATTTTGGTGAAGCTTCCAGTGAAAAAGTATAATTTTTTATTTTTCAAGATTTTTACCAATTTTAGGCAAAATTCGAGTCAATTTGAATGATATTTCGGACCTTTAGAAGTTTGGAAGATAAAAATCTCTTAAACTGACTTAAAATATTCCTAAAATTTTGAAAAATGTTCTAAAGTAAGAAAATTTTCCGTAACTCTTCTAGATATTT